>CABHPH010154168.1:0-13448 GCA_902168325.1 Peromyscus nudipes
TGTATGGCTTACATTGCAGCAGGCTTAATTTGTTAAAGATCTTTACAGAAAAGCCATGGACAAGGTTATTAAAATCCTTCTTTCAAATTGGAGGCCCTTGAGCCTCAGGAACAAACAAAACAAAACGTTTACCCCAGGCCCCATATGAAATAGACTCAGGCAAGGTCTTGGCACTGAACCCTGGGCTCCTGATGTCAAGGTTTATTTTGGGGTCCATGAGTTCCACAGAGTCACCCCCAATGCCACAGTCACTCCTCAGCACTGGGGCGGGCAGAGGCAGAACCAAGTGGCATTGGGCTGCCCAACTTCATGAGAGATTAGGTAGGCCAGCCTATCAGCCCTGACCTGTGGAGTGGGCACTAGCACAGAACACAAGTTGCCAAATCTAAAGAAAGAGAGAGAGCCCCGTCAGACCAGAAACGCCTCAAAAGCTGAGGTGACTACAGGCAAGCGTGCCCTGGCCAGAAAGAAAATGGCAGGCTCCTCCCTTCCCCAGGAGAGTATGAAGCAGTCGGGTGAACAATGTCATTTGAAAACCTCTCTGAACCTGCTGAGGATTTGAAGCAGCCAGCCGAACTCTGCCTATGGTCTAGTCTTAACTTTGTTTTTGTTTTTCCTCAAAGTAAATGTCCTTGAGGAAGAGATTTTGACCAGAAGATTCCAGTGGAGGCTTTTGCTCCCTTCTGGTTTCCACACACCAAGAGTCTCATAGCCTATTTTATTCTTAATAGGGGTGTGTGACATGGCAGGCCTCTGTCTTTACATTCAAGGTATGTATGAGTGAGCACTTCCTTTGCTGCCCTTGGTTTCTCTGACATGAGTTCTGAGAAACAGACAAGCCCATGAGGGCAGGAATTCTTGTCTGGATCACTCATGTCTCCTTCATGCCTAGTGCATGTTGGAAACTCACTGAATGGCTAGACCATGAAGATGGTAGAATCATCTCTCTCTCTCTCTCTCTCTCTCTCTCTGTTTGTGTGTGTATATGCATGTGTGTGATGCTTATATGTGCGTGTGGCTACACAAGCCCATGCATGTGTGCGGGGAGGCCAGAGGAATACGTCAGGTGTCTTCCTCTATCACTTCCTTTCTCTGCCTTACCTTTCGAGACAGGGTCTCTGACTGAACCTGCAGCTCCCCATTTTGTCTAGGCTCAGCACGCTCCAGAGAGCCACTTGTCTCTTCCCATGATGTATTGCCTTTTGCCAGCATTTTACATCGGCTTTTGTGTGCTTAGAGGTTAAATTAAGGATAGATTCCATTGCTATAAAGTACAGTGATAACGTGGGTCAGGAAATAGCAAACGTATCTCCCTTTTCCTGGGAACAGTGAGTGCGGCGGAGACAGTGCCGACTTCCTTCTTTTCCATGAGCACGTAGACTCTGAAGCTGCTTCACAGTTGAGCGGACAACAGATGAAATATGGGACCTGTGAAGGGCGCTGATGACGTAGGCAGTGGTTTCTGGTGAGGACCCACGTCTTCACACAAGGCACTAAGGGCCATCTCTGTGGCTCCCTTGTAACAAAGTCTCTTTCTGTTTTGCTTCCTTAAAAATAGATGTCTAGGCTGGGTAGCAGTGGCACACGCCTTTAATCCCAGCACTCGGGAGGCAGAGCCAGGTGGATCTCTGTGAGTTTGAGGCCAGCCTGGGCTACTGGTCTACAGAGCGAGATCCAGGACAGGCACCAAAACTACACAGAGAAACCCTGTCTCAAAAAAGCAACAACAACCAAAACAAAACAAAACAATACATGTCTATTTTAACTTCATTTGGATACTGGTGGACTCCCCTATCATGCAAATTGAGGGGAGATTGAGATTGGTTTTGTTTTGAAATTTACCAAAAGCTCCCAAGCATTGGAGAAAAGCACCACCAATAATGCTCATAGTGCACTGATAAGACTGAGCCTACCTCGGTCTGTGTTTGAAACTGTGGCCTTTACCCCGATACCACGTAAACTCTCAAGTATACCCTCTGTGCAGCTAAGTTTTTCTTGTCAACTTGACACAACCTAGAGTCACCAGGAAAGAGGGAACCTTACCTGAGGGATTGCTCAGCTCAGATTGGCCTAGGGTATGTCTGTAAGAGATTGTCCTAATTGATTAGTGATTGATGGAGAAGGGCCCAACTCACTGTGGGCAGCACCATCCCTAGACAAAGAGGCCTGGGCTGTACAAGGAAGCTGAGCATGAGCCGGAGAGCAAGCCAGTAAGCAGCATTAAAAGATGGTTCTCATAGGCTGGTGATAGTGTTGAGCAGTTCCTGCGACCAGGTGTTATTATAGCCGCTGTCACATCTAACATCTGCTGTCACGTGTGTGCACTGCAACTGTGGAAGCCAACCTACCACACTGCTAGTCCCAGGAGAGTACGACTCACACCATTACATACAGTGTCTCCTATGCGATAATGACAATAAACGTCGTGCCCTTGGCTTATGTGTTTACTTCCTGTGGATTTGTCATTATTCTAGGATGTATATATCAACTGTAAAACAGCTTCAGGCAGGTCCTCCAGGAAGAATTCTCCAAGAAGCCACTGTCATGACAGAAGATGACAGCCCCGTGTATGGTGATATTTTATTTGTACTGAAATGTGATTTTATTTGTATGTTAATAAATAAAGTTGCCTGGGGGTCAGAGCTAATAGCAAGCCATAGCAGAAGTCTGGCAGTGGTAGCACATGCCCTTAATCCCGATCACATGATAGGCAGATCTCTATGTGTTCAAGGGTACAGCCAGCATGGAGACACACGCCTTTAATCTCAATACCAACCATAGAAGACATGGAGGTCTGTATAGACAGGCAGTGATGAGGAGGTCATGTGGTTGGGTTTACAACCAATGAGAAGGCAGGATAGAAAGTCTATATAAAGACAGATACACAGGAAGTAGGGCACTTGCTGAGGAGGACAGCAGCGGCAGTGAAGGGTAAGGTTTTTAGCTCTTAGCTATTGCTCTGACCTCTTGGGCTTTTAACCCTGCAATTGGCTCTGTGTTTCTTATTTAACAAGATGGTTACATCTACACCCATGCCTGTCATTGTCCTGAAGGCCTCTCAGCATCACGAAGTGTGAAGATAAGACACAGTGATGCGGACAGTCCCAACTCTGTAGAGCCCAAGGCTAACATGAGTACAGTTTTAGATTATTATCTTTATTTCCTTGTTTTGTTTTTGAGAAAGGGACTCTTCTGTGCCCCTGGCTGGCCGGAAGCTTGCTATGCATCCCAGGCTGACTCTGAACTTGCTGTAACTCTCCTGCCTCTTCTTCTGAGTGCTGGGAAATACAGGTGTGTACCACCACATCTGGCTGGGTCTGTTTTAAATTAAGAAGCTTGATAAGTAAAATAATATTGACAATAATCCAATAGAAAAAGAATTACATAATAAGGATATAAAAAGATAAAATATTTTTTGTGCAGTTCTGTAACATGTTTGGAATTTAGGCTAAGTATTGATGGTAAGACAATCAAGCATATGAACTTTTTAAAGTTCATAAAGTAAAAGACTTACAGCCAATTTATATAGATTTTATTATTGAAGAAAGAAGAAAAAACAAATTTTTGAGTCAAGGTCTCACTAGGTAGCCCTGGCTGTCCTGGAACTTACTATGTAGACCAGGCTGGCCTCAAATTCATAGAAACCTACATTTATGCCACCACAACCAGAAAGAAGAAAAATTTATATCACACGTGAGCTAAGTGTGTAGTGTATACGAAGTCTATAGCTGCTCTGTTGTGATGTCCTGGGCCTTCATGGCCATTAATCACCCTTCACTCACCTCTAGCAACTTCCTGGACTGTAAGCCTGCAACAGCCTATATATATCATACAGGCAGGCACGTGTAGCTGAAGTTTTCCTGGTCCCGCAGCTGCTCAGACCCAAATAAGCACACACAGGCTTATATTATTTTTAAACTATGGTCATGGCTGGCTTCTTGCTAGCTAGCTCTTATATCTTAAATTCACCTATTTCTATAAATTTATACTTTGCCACGTGGCTTGTGGCTTACCGGTACTTTACATCTCATGGCAGTGACTGGCAGCATCTCCTCAACTCTGCCTTCCTCCTTCCTCCTCTCTAGTTAGAATGTCCCGCCTAACCTTATCCTGCCTCACCATTGGCCAAACGGCTTTATTTATCAACCAATCAGAGCAACACATACTCACAGCATACAGAACGGCATCACCCATCAGGCATGTGCTGGGCTGTACCGTCTGGGTTAGTATAAGGATGCTCTATAGTGGTTATGTAAGAAGAAATCATGTAACTGTAGCTGGAAGTTTTCCTGTGTCCCGCCCGGTCCTCAGCCACTCAGATCCAAGTAAACACACAGAGGCTTATATTAATTAAAGTTGCTCAGCCATTAGCTCAGGCCTACCACTGACTAGCTCTTACATTTAAACTCAGCCCATTTCTGTTAATCTATATGTCACCATGTTTTCCATGGCTTTACCTGTGAGCTATTACATGCTGCTCCCTGGATTGCGGGCTGGTGTCTCCTGACTCAGTCTTCCTCTTCCCAGAATTCTCCTTGTCTGCTTATCCCACCTATACTTCCTGCCTGGCTACTGGCCAATCAGCATTTTATTAAACCAGTGTACAAAAGCATTATCCCACAACATGTAACAGTGCATTTCCCCTCCCCCTTTTTCTTTATTTTAATGAGTGTTTAATGTTTGTGTGTGCATATGTGTATTTGTGTATGCATGTGTGTGTATGTGTGTGTGTGTGTGTGTGTGTGTATGTGTGTGACATCTTCCAAAATGCCATCCACCTCCTTTAGACAGGGTCTTGCCTTGTCATGACAGGAGGTGACAGTTCCGCGCATGTCATTGCCAGCAAGATTTCCTTTCAGGGGGTTGGGTGGGGGTGGGAAGAAGAGGAAGAGAAGGAAGGACAGAAGAAAAGAAGGATGGGACAGAGGGAGGGTAATGAAATCATGACATTGTGCACTGTAAATAGCCTGCTCAAGCACCCACATAATCAGAAGGCACGTGCACCTCAGCCATGGTTGGCTAAGGAATGACCCATTGAAGCGGTTGGTAGCCCCTCACAGCAATGCCATGTGTGTCTCTATACAGAGCTGCCTTGCTCTGTCGAGATTTATTCATACGTGTTTTGAGTAATTGACCTGGAACTTAGCCTGAAGAGTCTAGGTGTCACAAACTCCACTGGTTATCTGTACAGAGCTAAAAATAGCTGCACTCCTGTGCACCTCATGAAGAGATTGGATCACCTCACACTCTTCCTGCATTGAGAAGTCCAAGGGTAGATTGTCCCCCACTTTTTGCTAAGTTTCTAGAGATGGTTTTGGAAACTGGTCTACAACCCTTAAAGTCCTGATCCTTTTCTATTTATTTTATATACATAATATATATGGGGAAATAATATATATTATATATTTAATATATATTATGCATTCTATACACATATAGTATTATGTATTATTATATAATGTTATGTAAATATAACAATATTATATATACATAATATGTATTCTTTTTCTATTAAGTATATAATACATATATTCTTTTTCCATTCGAACATGCAATGATCACAGCATTTCAGAAAACTGAAAGATAAATATATTTAAGCATTACTGATGGCTTTCTCGTTCAGTATTTCTAGACCCTCACCAGGTGGGATATAATATTCTTTGGTAAAAGACCTGCTGTCCAAAAGTGTTTCATGTTTTCTCAGTCAAGAAGGGTTTTATTTAAAAAAAAAAATCATAGGTACCCATTAATAGCAATTGGGAAGTGACATTTCCCATTCACTGCATTTTCATATCATATCATATGCATTTTCACTGAAAAGAAACTGTTAAGTATATAAACCGAGAGCTAAAACTGGACCCAGTTTTGTGGAGTCAACAAAGTGTGTGCTATGCCTGTTGACGACAGCAGAGTCACACTTGGGTCCCACACATCTGCTTCCGTCCACGGCGCCCACATATTTACTATACGGAAAGGAGGGCAGAGGGGCCTCAAGAGTGCAGTCATATAAAGTCACACCCAGCATGGTGAGGACCGTTTGCACACCTGCCTTTCCTGGAAATGTTTGAGCTGATTGTTTTCTCAGGTTCACGTGCAGTCTCAGTGGGGCCTGGAAACACCTACCCCATGTCAACTCTATCAGCCCAGGGAGACCAGGCCGTTTCAGAGTGAAGAAATAGAGGGGCTCATGCAGGCCACTGAGGCTGGGCCTGTTTTAAGCGTACTGACAGTATCCAGAAGGTGATTTGAAAACCTCTTCAGAATGCTCGAAAAGTCCTCCCTCACTCTCAGATTTGAGCTATGATTTTTTTTTTCTTCTAAAGAGAAGGAAGATAAAAAAAACCTTCTTAGTGGCCACTGTACGCCAGCCCATGCTGGGTGTCAGGGACACACCAGCAAAAAGCTTTCATTACAGAAGGAATTTTTAGTGGATGATTTTCTTCAGATAACACAATCTTCTATGGCAGTGGTTCCCAACCTCCCTAATGCTGTGACCTTTTAATATACTTCCTCATGTTGTGGTGACCTCCCCAAACCATAAAATTATTTTCATTGCTACTGTTAGGAATCATAATATAAACATCTGATATGCAGGATATCTGATATGCAACCCCTGCAAAAGGGTCATTCAAGACCCACAGGTTGAGAACTACTTTCCTATGCTATTTTTTTGCATTGGGTAGACAGTATTTTTGTGGTCTGAGGGAGTCATGAAATGCATCAAGAAATGTAAGGTCTGGGAACAACTTGGTAGCAGAGTGCTTGCCTAACAGGTACAAGGACCTGCATTTGATCCCCAGCACTAAGCACAAAAATGAATAGAAAATTCAGTTTTTAAGTCAATGGTGGACCATTGATTCAGCCACTCACAAGTTGATGTTTACATACACATAATTATGAAGTAACACACTATAAACTAATAGGTGCATGCTGAGACAGTGTGCTGGTTAGTTTTAACTGTCAACTCAGTACATCCTAGAACCATCTAGGAAGAGAATCTTAGTAAGGAATTATCTAGATCATGTTAGCATTCAGGCTTGTCTGGGGGGAGGGGCTTGTCTGATTGTTAATTTATATAGCAAGACCCAGCCCATTGTGGGCAGCACCACTCATTCATCATGGGGGTGGGGTAGGGGAGGTGTGAGCAAGAGAAGAGAAAGCTAGCTGAGAGCAAGCCAGCAACACCTATGCATTTATTCTTTCTCTGCTCCTGACTCTGGATGTGCTACTTGGAGCTCCAGCTTTGGCTCTCTGGAACTGTAAGCCAAATAAACCTTCCACTCCCCGGTGTTTTGTTTTTTGTTTTTTTTTTTTTTCACAGCAGAAACTAAATGAAGTCAAGAGGCAAAGAGAGAGAATCCAACTGAATGTGGGATGAACAAGGAAAGGATGGAGGGAGGTCTTCCCGGATGCAGGGGCCACTGGCCATTACAGGAGCAGAGCTAGGTCCCATCTCTAGTCCCATCAAAAGCAATCTCAGTGGATGGATTCCGATGTGTCTCCTCTTGACCCAGAGACATTATTAGGTTCTTTAACACGACACCACCCGAGGAGTGAAAGAGGCACATTGCTCTCTAACTTTATAAAAATCAAAAACTTCTCTAGCCAGGTTGATGGATATTATGATCTACCAGGCAAGTATCCCAGTGTATGTCTGCGCTGTTAACATGAACATCAATTTGTCATGTGTGCATGTGTGTGTCCCACAGTTAGATGCTGAGTGTCTTTCTAAATTACTTTCCACCTTTTCTTTTCTTTTTTCATTTGTTCTTCTTTCTTTCTTTCTTTTTCTTTTCTTTCTCTCTCTCTCTTTTTTTTTTTTTTTGGTGGGGGGGCAGTCTCTTACTGAACCTAGAGCTTGCCCATTCAACTAGATTGGTCACAAGTCCCAGGAGCCCTCCTGTCTTTCCTCCACTGAGATTGCAGGAATCCGCCCCTATGCCCAGCTCTTTTCCGTAGCTGCTGGGGATTGAGTTAGGATCTTTGTACTTGCTCAGCAAACGCTTTACTGACTGAGCCAGCCCCTCAGCCTACTGCACACCAGTTTTTAACCAACAAGAGCTCTCTGGCTGCGTCCCAGGCTCCCTCGTATTTACTCTACACAGCAGCCATGGTGCTGGAATTCCAACGGGAATGTCAGCAGGCACCTTTGAGGTTACGACTAAGGGCTTGAGAAAGATTCACTTGTTCCAGTAACTGTCACATACATTACAGGATCGCATTTAATAAATGCAAACCCTTGTTACACGCCTGTGGAAAATGAATAGATGATATTTTAAAAATCTAAGGATTCCCCCTCTCCCACCCAAAGTAATGATGGCCGAGTGACACCAGCATCCTAAGGGCAAAGAGTTTAGTGTCAGCAGAGCTAGAAAGAAGCTCTCAGGGAACCGGTCATAGGGAAGTGGCACTCGGTCACAGTGCAGGCCATCTATGCTGGTATTTACTTGTGCACTGAGCGGGCAACTTTTTACTCCCTTCCTCTCTGGCCATCCTGAAAAGCGTGTGCAAAGTCTCAGCTCTCTTGGTCCTCTTAATTCTAAGTCTTTACAGAAGACAGGAAACTATTGTCACTCTGGCTTTGGTGTGTGTGGAGGGAAGGGGGGTGGAATCCAGAGTGCACGTGCAAGTGTTCATCAGCTGATCCATGTCCTTCCCCAAGGTTTGTATTTCTGAAACAGTTTCACTCTGTAGCCCAGGCTAGCCTCAAACTTACACCAAACCTCCTGTCTCAGCCTTCCAAATGATGGCTTTAGAGGCATCAGCCACCATGCCCAGTTACATTGGCTTTATTATTTTAAAAGAGAAACATTACTGAGATACAATGTACATGGGACAGACTGCAAATACCCCAAGTGTACAGTTTAACCAGAGGCAGGAGCGTTCCCATGAAACCAGCTCCACATTGAAGATAATGAACACATCTATCCCACCCAAGTTTCCTCTATCTCTTGGTCATTGTTTACTCCCCTCCAAACCCCCACTCCCATCCCAAGCCATCTTCTGGTCTCCTTTAAAATAATTCAGAGGGCCAGAGAGATGGGCTCAGTTGGTAAAGTGCTTGCCCTGCAAGACTGAGGATTTGAATTCAATCTCCCAGAACCCACATAAAAAATTCTGGGCAGGATGGCAGGCTCCTATAATCCCAGCTCTAAAGAGGCAAAGACAGAAAGACCCCTGGGGTTCCCTAACCAGACAGCCTGGCTTAATTGATGAACCCAGGTCCCAAGAAGAAACTCTGTCCCCCAAAAAAACAGAACTGTGACTTCCACAGCCACAGACACATGCCCTGCACATGCGCACACACATACCCTATGTGCACACAAAGAAAAAAGTCAGAGTGCTATTTTTTTCAAGTACTGTTTTTAGCTGCCCAGATCCATCTCCTGAAGCTCGAAGGCATCTGCTAATCTGTGTGAAACATGCACAGCAATCTGCTTAGTCGTCTGGCACACATTTCACATAGAAAAAAAAAAAGAAGGATAATAAAATGCAAGCAAATTCCAAGAGAGCGGAGAACATATTTGGCTTGTTTAATAAGCATAAGGAAAAGAAGTATTTGCCTCAGTTTTAAGCCAGCAAAGCATCCTTCCCTGTGGAAAAGGGGGTGCCAGAAACAGCTCAACACGCAAAGTGGCCACGTTGCTATTAAAAAGAGAGAGATGGCATTGCTTCAGGAAATGCCCATTCAGAGAAGAGAAAGCAATCTCATGTCAGCTCAGTGACTGCCCTCTGTGTCCCTGGGAGGCTGCAGTGATGGGACAATGTCTCCCCGAACATTAATGGACTCACTGGAAGCTTCAACTTGGAAAGCAGTGCTCAGGGTTGAGTCTTTAGTTTGCATTTGCTCTGAGGGGGGGAAGAAATCCTCCTCCGCCCCTCTTCTTTTCTTTTTTAATGGTGAGAAATGTAAGGAAGAGCACACTTCTGAATATCTAGATTCTTCTTCTAAATTAACTGTGTGAGCCTATATACACTTAGCCTTCTTATTGCAATAATGAGAGAATTGAAAACTTAGAACCCGCTTCCCTTCAAGCTTTAAGTTTATAGAGAGTGGGACACTTTCGGGGAATATCTTTGTTCTCTTTGTTCTCTAAGGGACTCAGCTGGTTCAGATTTCTCCCAGAGTGGGAAGAAGGCATGTGTCCCCCTAAAAACTGAGCGTCTCTCCTACAGCCCTTCTCTGTTGCTGCTATTGTAAAAGCTACTATGTATCCATTATGTAACTCTGGAGTAAGCAGAAAACAAACCCATTAACATTTTTAACTGTTTCCAGAAAGGATGGAGCGCTGTGCCACAAAACTGTTCTTGTGAGAGAAAAACGCTGCTAGTTCTAGACACCTCTATGCATCCAGAACCGCCTGCCACATGTCATTTCCAACAACCACCAAAAAGAGTGACTTCTCCCCAGGAAGTCTGTGTGTCTGTCTGTGTGTTAGGAGCCCTTCCCATCCTTCCTACGGCTGTGAAAGTATGACAATTGTATTTTGAAGGTCTGTGAGGATGAAAGAATGCTTGTGACCTGAAGTGACATGGCTAGGAGATTTGGCCACTCGGCCCTACCAGAACTTGACCTGGGTTTCAGAATCCTATATTCCAACCTTCCTGTAACTCATTTATCATCTACCATTTTGCCACAGCTCTCTGGCTGAGCATCTCTACCTGTGGGAGTCTTACTCAGTTAAACCTAAACCTAAATCCCCTGCTTGCCGAGTGCGGTGACACACACTTTAAATCCCAGCACTCGGGAGGCAGAGGCAGGCAGATCTCTGAGTTTGAGGCCAGCCTGGTCTACAGAGTGAATTCTAGGACAACCAGAGCTACCCAGGGAAACCCTGTCTCAGAAAACAAACAGACACCTAAGTTCCCAGCTGAGGAGGCTGGGGAAAAGTGACTTTCTATTATTAAACGGATGAGGCAGATTCCCATATATTAGGGGTTCCCTAAAGAGATACAAGTAGCTTGAGTAGAACAGATGCCAAGTGCTTCTTCCCGTACACATAGTCATTATAACAGACCGTGCCAAAACCACTTGTTCCACAGGACAGGAAGAACTCTGGGCATAGCAACATGATTTCAGCAGGGCCTGAGACTGACCCCATGTAATCTTAAGATCTGCCAATGATCCTCAGATCCACCAGTCTCCCTATAACTACTCCAAATAGTAATGCTAGATTCAATTATAACTCTCCCTCAATTATCACTTCATGTGCTGCCCGTAGATGCAGGCACTGGAGCCACTGTCTTAGAAAGTCTCCTTCTTTGCCCATGCTTCTTCTCACCCAGTAAGGCCACACCAGTTAACCCAAAAGATATCCTAACTCTAAATTTGTAACACACTGACTGCTCTGGGCATGCAGGACCCCAAATTACCAAATGATCCACAGGACTAATGGGGACCTTTACCCCAAAGGGGGCAACCATCTATCCTATCTGGGATGCTCAGGACTAAGCAATAGCTATTGGGCTACTGTTTCAAGAGACCATGTGCGTGGCTGAGACACCTGTGCATGAAGAACAATACCAGGATGAGAAAAGGGAGTGGAGCATGCGCAAAGAGCCTTCTCCTGGTTCTGGCTCTCAGGCCCTTGCATTTGAATACATTTCATTCAAAGTTAGCATTCCCAGACCATCGGCCGCCTTCCAAGCTGGGTCACCTGTGTGTCCCACTGCCTTGCAGAGATGCCCGTCTCTACAAGTGGAAGTCATCATCTGGTTGGGAGACTGTGGAGAGTGAGATCCTGTGAGTCACGGCCGCGCTGCACACATTTCACAGTCAACTTCAAAATTCCATCAGACACGCTGTTTACATAAGTTCACCTTTTAAAAATAAGCTGTCACTACGGAGTTCACAGAAGCAACGACCCAGGGAAAATGCCATTATCTGCGCTTGAAGGTCTTAATCTGACTGGGCAGTGAGTGAAATTATCTACAAAAACTAATTCTCCAGAAAAGGCCTTGAACAGCCCAAGTCAACTAACCAAGGGTTGGTTTTTCCTGGTAAAGAAGATAAACACACAAAGTCCACTCTCTGGTGAAGGGCACTCCTCTCCTCAGCTTATAAACCCCCAGTACTTCCCTTCACACAGTGGAAACAGACTGCCTCCCAGCTCTGTTATCTCTCTGTTCTTCCTCTGAGGTCTTCAGAAAGCTGCCAGCCATTCTTATCTGGGAATTCCAATTTTGCTGCAACACAGTGACTACCAAAATGTGAGGGAGTCCTTTGCCAGACCCATGAAACTGAAGCTCTTTGATGTTTTCAGCCCCAGGTACCTCCCACCTCAGTCTTTGTTCATATCCTCAACCCTGCCTCATGCCTCCACCCCTCCTCTCTTCCTACTGAAACCACAACTCTTCTTCAACCCCCCCCCCCCCCCCCCGGCACACATCATTAGTGTCTGCATTAGCTAGTTTTGAAAAAATCATCTTCTGTTCCTGTTTTTTGTAGCCACTCACTAGACTATAAGCTTGCTGAGTGTGGGGGCTGCATCTCTCTTGGTAGATCTACAGGTCACAGCCAAGGGCCTGGAAGCTTGTTGAAGCAACTCTGACTGCTAATTTGTCTGACTCATTGGAGACCCAACAAATGATGGATGGATGGATGGATGGATGGATGGATGGATGGATGGATGGATGTTTGACAACCTAGCAGCTTCTCCCTAAATACTGGGCAGCAGGCACTTTCCCTACAGTCTACTAGATTCAAAGACTTAAAAGGTAGTTGTGTGTCTGATTCACACACAAGTGAAAGCAATGTACAATTACTAAAGAGAAGTGGGTATGAGGTACCCGAGACCAAATGCCCAGATGACCTAGAGCTAGATCTATATACTATTAAGCAAAAGATTATCTAGTCACCAACCCGCAGCAGACATGACTAGTCTAAGCCATCTTTGCTTAATATACAGGGGAGTCAAATTTACATCACAGACAAACTGCGTGCATTGTCACGGCTCACTCTCTAATATTTATGAGGACGAAGCATTTCTCCAAATAACAACCACATACCATAAAGACAGGTTAACCACCCCCACCCCCCCAGAGCCTTCCATTCAACCGTAAAAATATGTGCACCCTTTATATCTGTTAACTCTCCAGTACAGCTTGCACTTGATGCAGACAAGTAGCCTTTGACCTCATCTCCTAAAATTTCACTGTTCAGCACACGCATATGTGCATGCACCTATATGCACATACACACAGTTAAATACACATCTGGCAATAGTTTAGCACTTCCTTGGAAACCTCCTTTAAGATTACTGAATTAGGGGCTGGAGAGACGGCTCAGAGGTTAAGAGCACTGGCTGTTCTTCCAGAGGTCCTGAGTTCAATTCCCAGCACCCACATGGTGGCTCCCAACCATCTGTAATGAGATCTGGCTCCCTCTTCTGGCCTGAAGGGATACATGCAAGCAGAACACTGTATACATAATAAATAAATAAATCTTA
>CABHPH010154168.1:13548-27155 GCA_902168325.1 Peromyscus nudipes
AAAAAAAAAAAAAAAGATTACTGGATTAGGAGTACCCTGTTAACTACTATTTATTAGCACACATACTCACTTACTCTTTGGTAAAGATTTGTTGAGTCCTGATTCCATATAAGCCATTTGCTAGGCAGTGTGGAAGATTCCAATTTTTTTTTTTAAATTTTTTAATTTTTATTTTTTGGAGCTGAGGACCGAACCCAGGGCCTTGCGCTTGCTACGCAAGCACTCTACTACTGAGCTAAATCCCCAACCCCTGAAGATTCCAAATTTAATCAAGCCACACTTCTCTTCAAGGAGCCTACCACTTGCTGACGAAAAGAGGCAAGCACGAATCTCCATAGAGGGGCTTCTGTACTAAAATAGAGAAACCCAGAAAGCACTGATCACCTGGGAGCAAGGTCATCCTTCCTAGCGTCTGCTCGAGCAGGAAGCTTTTCAGTGGGTGCCTCCATGCTTGGAACAGTTCTGTGAAATGAGTGAAAGCAGAGATGCTGTCTGTATTTGGTAATGATGGAGTTAGGCGGCTGTAGAGATGGCTGCACAAGCAATTAGGACCTCAGTTTGGATCACCAGAACCACCCAGAAGTGAGTACCTGTAACTCCATAGCCGAGGGGTTCTCTGAACATCCAGAGCACCTGAACAGTGGACTTCAGGTTCCATAAGAGAATACATACATACATACATACATACATACATACATACATACATACATAAAGTGGAGAGTGATTGAGAAGACTCCTGATGCCAACCTCTGACCTCTCACAGGTGAGCATGTCCCCACCCCCCACCCCTCACAGGAATCATGCTGTCCTAGAACCCAGGGAGCTGAAGCAAGAGGATCTTTTGATCCCAGCCTGGATGACATTGTGAGACCCTGTCTCTCCCTGAACATGGAGTTTGCTGTTTCAGATAAACTGGCTAGTCTCTCGGAGTTCATTCCCAGTCACAAGCCAACGAACAGTAGAACCAGGACTTTAGGCCTACCTCTGTTTTCACTGTATGACCTCCACTACGGGGCATGGCTTCACCAAGAACATAAAGACACGGAAGGATTAAGACACTCACCAGGTAGAGGGATGGACGGCAGTGCCAGCCTAGTCTGTGCATTTTGTGGCTTGTCAGAAGGAGGTAGCAACATAAACAGAGCGGTGTAGCTAAACGAAGAACAGCCGTAAGGCAAGAGACTGTTCTTTGCCTCTGTGGCTTCTGTGTTTCCTTTAGAGCAGTGGTTCTCAACCTTCCTAATGCTGCCACCCTTCAGTACAGTTCCTCAGGCTGTGGTGACCCCCCCCAACCATAAAATTATTTCCATCGTTACTTCATAACTGTAATTTTGCTACTGTTACAAACCCTAATGTCAATATCTGTGCTTTTGGATGGTCTTAGGTGACCCCTATGAAAGGGTCAGTCAACCCCCACCTCACCCAACCATCCCCCACCCCCGAGACCAGGGGTTGCGACCCACAGGTTGAGAAATACTGCTTTAGAGCTGTTCTTCCGGACCAGACAGCCCAGCAGCTCCTCACTGACCAATCTGCGTTTTTGCTAACTCCTGTCTCTGCCAGCCGAAGGGATCTTGTCACCCTCCTTCACTGTCAGCTGGGATGTGTTTATTTTTCATCCTTGCCTCCAGCTCATTAACCCAGCTATGAGGAATCCAGACCCATCAAAGCAGCATTGCCAATATCTACGTCAGTTTTCAAACCTAATTTCTCGCTGTGGAGGAAAAACAATGCAGTTGTGGAATGTTTTTATTTCGTGGGCACAGAATCTCTACAATTGCTCTCTTTTTGTGGTTGAAGATGCCTCCCTAGTTTTCCAGCCAAACAGTAAACACCTCCTTGGATTTCCTGGTTAAGAAGATAAATAATAAGGGACCTTACAAATTTCATTATAATGGGCTACATTTTTAAGTCCATTGTAAACACTGTGGAATACCTCCCAAGTGAAATAAGAGTCAATTAGGAGAATGACTGTTTACCTGACGTTGCAATTCCGGGCCCCATCCCCATGCCAAAGGTAGGTCTGTGTCCTGGAGCACAGACTAAGGCGCCGCTGAGGTCAGCTAGCCTGAGTCACCCCTAAAATTGTTCTCAGCTCTCCTTCTTCTATTTTCTAATGTCTTGGGAGGATGGGGTGTGTGTGCCCCAGCGAGTGTGTGGAGGTCAGAGGAAAACTTGTGCGAGTCTGTTCTCTCATTTTCCCATGTGGAGTCCCAGGACTAAAGTTGTCATGAAGCTTGGATTGAAAGGCAGCTACCTACTGAGCCAAATCATCTATTGTGAGCCCTGGAATAACCCACCTTCTGAGGGGTCTGAAGAGAAGCTATAGATTAAGTTAGCGTTGCTATCCTTATCCTTAGGCCCTGTAGGCCACTGGTCATGGTCATTCACCCATCATGATGATTCCTGTCAAGAATGAGTCCACTTGTCTTTTGATGAAAGAAGTATTCACTGTATTTTCAAGGCCAAAGTATTTTGGTCTTACAAAGCAGAAGACATGAGACCTTTCCTTCCCAAAGCTATGGTCCTTCACCTCTGTTGATATTTTTCAGGTTATACCCATTGCCATTCCAACCCAACTGGTCAACTCCAGCCAGACAGTTGCAGCTCTGGAAATTAAATTGTATTTTTTTCTTTGCCCTGTATCACTGATAATCAGAAAACAGTATGCCTCCTGTTGAAAAGTCCACCCAACAAGGAGTCAATAGTCAAGCCATTTGACGGATATCCTACACACCCTCCTACATAGGCATCAGAGATTTCTGAGTACTGAAACAGATTCCTCACAAATCAAAAGACGTCTGACTCAAAATGGGTGCCATACTACTGGAGTGGCCGCTGAATGCATCTGTCACCCAGCACACTTCATCCTGGATGATGCACCAGATGGAAGTGCTAAGAAGCTACAGAAACCCATTTTGAAACCTCAGTAGTCTACCCTCTCCGTGCCTGGGAATGACGGCTATTTCTCTCTCCTAACAGAATCCAGTCCAGCCTGACTGGTACACTGCCCCAGTCAGTCAACAGGGTCTTCCATAGTTGAACTGAGCTCAACTTCTTGAATTCCCTCTTGGGTCTGAGATCATGACTTGGCTGGGACACAGTTCTTAGTTCCCACAGAAGTCAGATGGATATTTTATCACAATAAATTTATTTTTTAACAACCAAAACCACTCTTTCCACTTGCCTTTGATCTTTCTAGAAAAAATGTTTGGACTTCATTAGGGAGTAAGTAGGAAGAAATGTGCTGCATAGCTACTAGATACACACTAACTTCTTAGCCATTGAGAGAAAGCAATAACTCTGACACCTCAGTGTCAGTATGTGGGTCAAGATCCCTTGGGGTTGCATATCAGATGTCTCGATATCAGATATCAGATATTTACATTACAATTCAGAACAGCAGCAAAACTGCAGTTATGAGGTAGCAATGAAATAGTTTTATGGTTGGGGGGGTCACCACAACATGAGGAACTGGATTAAAGGGTTGCAGCATTAGGACGGGTGAGAACCACTGACTTAGACAGGGGGTGAAGAAAGCAAGAATCAATGCTACAGCCTGGCAAAGCAATCACATGGTCAAAACTGGGATGAGCAGTACAGAGGGCAGACAATCTGACCCCTTGCCATATTGAGCATTCATATCCATAAACCATAAATAACAGACTCATGACGGCATGGCCGGTATGATATCACATAGAGCAGCTCCCAAACACAGCAGCCTTCACTCCTGAACTGCAAGCTGGTTTTAATTTGATTTAATTTGATTGACACAAATTCATGCTTATCTGACTCTTTTTTTTTTTTTTTTTTTTTTTTGGTTTTTCGAGACAGGGTTTCTCTGTGTAGCTTTGCGCCTTCCCTGGAACTCGCTTTGTAGACCAGGCAGGCCTTGAACTCAGAGAGATCTGCCTGCCTCTGCCTCCCAAGTGCTGGGATTAAAGGCGTGGGCCACCAACGCCCGGCTTATCTGACTCTTGAATGGCTGTGAGACATGCTTTGCTAGCAGAGTTGGGTGTAACCATTCAATGATGATGCCCACACAGCTTAGCCAAATCTACACAACGTGATAAATATCAAGTTTAGCAACAAATCCCAAACTAGAGTGGCCTGTGCTTCTTGGATTATCTTTCTCTATGTGAATGACAGTACAGCATGGAACGTTCCCTTCACTGCGAGTAAGAAAGAATTGGTCACTTCTCTGGTCCACAAATGGCCACCCATAATTATTGTCAATGACACCTCTGACAGCTAATCTTAGTGGTCAACATGACCTGTCTGGGAAGAGGGAACCTCAGTTGAGGAATTGCCTCTATCAGATTGGTCTGTAGGCAGGTTGGTGGGGCATTTTTCATGAATGATAATTGATGTGGGAGGGCCCAGCCCACTATGGGCAGTGTGAACCCTGGGCAGGTAGTCTTGGTTGGTATAAAAAAGGCAGCTATGCGTCAGCCTGGGAGGAAGCCAGTAAGTAGCATTCCTCTGGGGTCCCTGCTTCAGTTCTTGCGCCAGGTTCCTGCCTCAAGATCCTGCTCCAACTTCCCTCAATGTCCCGTGACCTGGAAGTGAAAACCAAAGAGAACCTTTCGTCTCCTACATTGCTTCTGGTCACAGTGTTTATCACAGCAACAGAAAAATCAAACTATTGCAACACCAAAGATGAGCAGATTAGTCGAAATTCCTGTACACAAATTATAACAAATAATAGCAACTGTAGACTCTATCTTGCCCAAATGGGAAAAAAAAATATTCATTGTGGTCCCTTAACTTAATAGAGTTGGCTGAAGACAAACTCCTGGGGAACACTTGTAGAACTCCAGAAGTAACAGAAGCCTGCCTGCAGAAACCTTAGTTCTGTATTAGATGAGACGTATGGGATGGAACTTCCTCATCTGTAGTCCAGCTAGTTAGCAGGCATTGCTGAGGCAAAACTTGCCAGAAGCCAAGGGATTGTTTACTGGGACAACAAGTTATGGGGAATCTCTGAGACTCCTGAGAGGTCCCCAAATGCAAAGCTTCGTGTTCTCTCAACCTAGACCATCTTTCTGGGTTGTACTTTCCATGAGTGTCTCTGAGGGGTGAAACCTCTCTGAGTAATCGAGTAGTCTTGCTTACTACTTACTATAAAGTACTGAGTTCCTCAAGCTCAGCCATCCTCAAGTGGGCACAAACCCAGCACCTGGGCGACATCCCTCTGCGTCCTCCACACTCCACCTCACACTTGAGATCAGGAGACTGACAAGTCACATCAGTGCTTATGGCGTTCGTTCTGCTGTGAGAAACACGGACCTTTATCTCTCAGCCTTCTCCCACTGTCCACAGAGACGTAAGAGGCCAAGTTCACTGGTTTAAAACTTCAAAACCACCACAGTTCTTGACACTACTTGGGGGTGGTGGGGAAGGACAGCTATCAAGGGACCATGTTGACATGTTGTCACCTTAGGATGCTTTTGGGGCAACGTTATAACTTTGGCTGGCAGTCAGCAGTTTGACCTCATCCTCATTGACTATGGTCTTGTCAAAGTGATGACAGACACACTGGAACCCAGGCACAGACTTCCCAGGGTGGCTCTTCATCTTCATTACATTCTCTGGACAACCCTACGTGTAGGAGACCGTGATGGCAAACCTTCATGGTCAACTTGACTGGATTTAGCATAGTCATGGAAACACATCTGGGTATGTCCACAAGAGTGTTTCCTGAAAATTTAACTGAAGAGAGAAAACCCACCCTGACTATCAGAAGAAGCACCATGCTCTTGGGCTGGGAACCTGGGGGGAATGAAAAGAAAAAGATGAGCTGGATACCAGCATTCATGGCTCTCTGCTTCCTGACTGTAGGCACCATGTGACCAGCGGCTTCACACTCTTGGCTCCTTGCCTACCCCAGCATGATGAACGATACCATCAAACGGAGCCAAAATAAACCTGTCATCCCTTCAGGGGATGACAAACACTTCTTGTCAGGCATTTGGTCACAGTAACGAAGAAAAAACTAAAACAGGAACAGTCCTTGTTCCTATGAAGACATCTTTAAGATTCTTGTACATGTTGGGAACTCCACATTCCTTTCAGAGAAAACTCCCAGTTTTTTTGAGCAGATTCTAGATTGTGTGTGTGTGTGTGTAGTGCCTGAGAGACATAGCATTCAAATTGGATGAATCAAACCAAGTCAACCACCTGGCCCCAGTCAGATACTCCTCCCCATTTCCTCATCCACCTTCCTAGTCGGGGAATTTGTGCCCCACCTCAGAGCCCTCAGAACCTCCTCTAAAAGGATCACTTACACTCCCAGGCCTCCCACACACTCGAAGGGACTCGGCCCCTGCATCAAAACAAAAGGTCTTTCTTTGCATGCCCACATCTGACAGAAGCTGGTACTGATGACATAGCCTGATGTGTCAGGGACTTTTCTGGTCTGAAGGTGGAGGGCCTCGTTCGCAACCTTCCTCCTGAGACTGCCCGAGGCTAGCAGGCATGAGCTGGAAAGACCTCGCAGCCAATGTCTGTGCAGGTGAAGGGGGCCAGATGGGAAAATACACTGGGTACAAGACTCCTCTCCTCTCTCTCTCTCCACTGCTTTCCCTCCTCTTCCCCCTCCCCCTCAGTCTCCCATTGACGTAGCTTACAGCCTCAGAAGAGCAACTGGGACTCCAGAGAGATGCTGAAGGGCTGGCTCTTCCTCCTCGCTTGTGCAGCCCTGATCTAGCTGCTGCTTGGAATTATCATTGGTTTTGTGTGTCTCCGTGCTCTGTCGAAGTTCCAGGAAATGTTGTACTTGCCCCTCTCACCTCAAGCACAGTTCTTGGCACAGCCAGTCTCAGCACTCTAAGAGTGTTTGAGGCTGGCTGCTCAGCTTCCTTCCTTTTACTGCCTTGGCTCCACAGCCTCAGGAAGCAGTCTTGGAAGAGAACCTCAGCGTTCCCCTATGTCTCTCCTTTTAGGATGGGCAGCTAAAACGCTTCAGCAGAGGCCACTGAGATCTGGCAAGGGCCACAAACAGGCCCATGGGGGGGGGGGCAGAGCCACAGCAGGGTGTGGAGGCGAGGGCTGGCATGGTGTGCTCTGTTCTTTGAGTTATATTACACTGTAATTTGCCCCGACAACTATTGAGTTTACAGAAGTAAATCTTCCCAGAAAGCACTGAAAACAACAGCCATTAAATACCATTTGCGAGAAACACATTAAAAGGCACTCATCAGTGAAAAGAGACTCCAGCTGTCCAGGAAAGCCTGCTCAAAATCTGCAGAGGGGCCCTGATGGAAGAGAGTGCATTGCCTTCTCCCTAAAATGAGGCAAGAGCCAACTGGCAGCCCACACTCCGAGGCCTTCCTTCTGCCGGCCAGCATCAAGCATGGTAGGAAACCAGAAGTGAGCCATGGCACTATTCTCTCTTAAACCTAACCGATATGTTTTACCCTGAGGTTTCATCCACTCCATTTCTCTTCTTACATTACAGTAAGGAAGGGTCTGCCCCAGTCCTCCCTGGACCCAGACCATCTCATTCTAGCATTCGACTAGATTCCAAGCCTTTTGATTTGTTTTCACTCCGTTACTTTCTCCATAGGTAGTGGTTTCAATTAAATCTATAAAACAGTCCTCTGCAGATGGCCTGGCATTTTTCTCCCCGGTCATAAAATAGCTCACGCTACTAACAAAGTTAGCTTCGTCCTCTCCATATTTCCATTGGGCATATATATTTCAGGTCTGAGTCATAAGGAAATAGTATAGCAAATTATATATATATGTGTGTGTGTTATATACATACATACACACACACACACACATATATATATACTACCAGAGGCAAATGGCAAGGGGGGTTTTATCCTTTTAACCTTAGGTGTTTATTATTTGCCTATAACAGAGAAATGGGGTCTCATACAGCCTAGCCTGGCCTTGAATTTTCCATAATGGCCAAGGATGGCCTTGATCCACCTGCCTCCACCACCTAAGTGCTAGGATTACAATCATCAACCACCAAGCTTGGTGTATACAGTGCTGGGCACTGCACACAGGGATTCCTGTATGCCAGGCAAACACAGCCAACTGAGAGACTCCCTCGGCCCGCAGGGGAGGTTTTAAGCACAGATTTCACTGCGCTTGGCCAGGCCACTGCAGATATCGCTAATTTCCTTTGGTCAACAAATTAAAGGCAGTTTCTTTGAGTAAACAATCTCCTATCTGGAAGAAGCGTTGGAATTATTCTTCTCCCACAATTTAATTTTCCAGGAAATGGAAACTTGATGTGAAATTACCTACTGACGTCTCTTTTCAGAGTACTGTCAGAGGCAGGTGGGACGGAGCAGATTAATTCATCTGTAACCAAGTTGGTTGTGAAAAAAAACGATATTGTTCAATAGTATATTACTACTGACTTATTATAGTAAGCCCACAGTAAATGTATGTTTACTTAAACATGTGGTTTGTGGTAATGATTAAAAAAAAATCACCAGAGTTGCATAAATAAATGGGGAAGAAGACAGATCTCCCCCATGGAGATTTCAAGTGATTTATATGACTATTCCACCCTCAAAAAGTAACTCCATATTCTAAATGGGCAACTCCTTATTCCCATGGAAACTTCCTTTCCAATGAGTAGAGAGGCGTGAGAGAGAAACCTGCTGGGGAGAAGCCACTAAAACATGGCGGCCAAAGTGGACGTCAGAAGTGGTAAGCCATGTGGATCCCAATACCCCTGATATGATGTGATAAGAATGGTTCTGCACAGCTGTGGTCTTCAGAAAATCCCAGGACCCTACTCTAACTATAAAGAAAACATCACACAGATCTTCTGAGGGCCAGTCCATAGTCCCCTGCCCCCATGCTACTCAACACACACTTGGGAAGTCTGAGAAACTGTCACAGTCTAGAAATGTTTAAGTAAGTACAATGTGGTGACCTGGATGGGACAGAAATGGGTATTAAGAAAACCTCATGAAATTGGAATGCAGTGTGGGATTTAATTAATGTAATATCTAGATATTTTTAAAATGAGTTTAACAAATGCACCAGAGTCACATTAATTACAGGGAGAAGTGACTTAGGGTATAAGGGAAATCATTGAACTGTCTTCTCAACATTTCTTTAATAATTTCAGCCCAAAGTTGACTACTACAGGAAACTAGAATCTCTGAAAAATGAGCCCATGGCTAAGTGAGGACAGCTGCTCCCTGACCTCACCCTTATAGTGAGGAGCTAGATTCCTGTGCCCGTCTCTTAACTCCACATATTAGCCCACAAGGTCTCAGAGGCAAGAAGGAGCCTTAGACATTCATCTCCATACCCAAAGTCACCCACAGAGCTGCCAGCATTTCCAGTCTCTGATGCACTAAATGGAGCACTGCAGAACTGTGATTAAGTCCAGAGTCTTAGGGCATATTCCTTTATTAATCTCAGCGGCGGCAGACTTTAGTGCTTTGAGCACGAATGTGAGATTGAAAAAGATCAAGGCCACTTCCTACCTACTCTGATGAGGAGCAAAGTGGGTAACCGATATAGGCAAGACTATTTTACCAACCTAGAAATGGCACTAAATAATGTCTTTACACGTCTCATGGAGTAAACAGATTCAAACATCCATCATAGTATCTCATAAGCAAATCCACACCTACCCAAAATGCTTACAGAGAACACAATTTGGTTGTTGCAAGGACTCATTCATTCATTCATTCATCCACTCGTTTGTTCAATGAAATACTTTCTATTAAATGTAATAAGCCCACCACTATCTGGATTTGAATGAGACAAAGTCTGCAGCCTTGGGAGGGACAAAAACCAATGAGCACCGTCCTCACTGAAGTTAGACTGTAATAAGTAGCCAAAGTGGAAACACTTGACTTTGACTGACGAATCTATTTCCTCTAATGTATCTTCAACACCAGAGATTCTCTCTTCCATCTCTTGCATATGTTGGTTATGCTTGCATTTGTAGTTCCTGTTCATTTTCTCAGATTTTCCATTTCCAGCATTTTCTCAGTCTGCATCTTCTTTATTGCCTCTATTTCAGCTTTCAAATCTTGAATTGTTTCCCTCACCTGTTTAATTGCTTTTTCTTGGCTTTCTTTAAGGGATTTGAGTTCTTCCCGTTTTTTGTTTGTCTTTTTCTCCAATTCTTCCAATTTTTTGTTTCTCTGTTTCTTGAATTCTTTACTGAATTCTTTCCATTCTTTGTCTGTCTTTTTGTCGAATTCTTTCATGAATTCTTCCCATTTTTTGTTTGTTCCCTTGAATTCCTTATTGTATTCTTCCAATATTTTGTTTTTCATTTCTTCAAATTCTTTATTGAATTCTTCCAATATTTTGTTTTTCTTTTTTTCAAATTCTTTACGGGAATTTCCTTTTTCCTCTTCCAGGGCCTCTAGCATCTTAAAGTCATCTTTAAGGTCTCTTTCTTCTGTTTCTTCTGCACTGGGATGTTCAGGTCTTGCTGATATAGAACCACTAGGTTTAGGTGTTGCCATATTGCTCTTTATGTTGCTGACTGTATTTTTGCACTGGCGTCTACTCATCTCTTCCTCCACTCGGTGCAAGTGGTGTCTTGTGTCTGAGGTGGCCTTTCTTGGTCCAGTTGACACTCTTGGTCTAATCGGAGCTCTTGGTCCAATCGGAGCTCTTAGTCCAATCGGTGCTGGTGGGCTCTGTGTCTCAGGATTGACTTTGAGCACCGATTCTGGAATTGTCCCTCTCTTTGGAAGGTGTTAGAGGTGACACAGAAGCCTGTTGCCTCTGAGTTGCTGCCCTGAGGCCAGATGGTTAAGAGCCTTTGAATGTTGGTCTGATGTGTCGTTCTGTAATTTAAAAATAAAAATGAAGGAAAGAAAACCACAGCTATGAAGTCTTTAGGAGTTTCTAAACTCAGGGCAACTAACAAACCTTCTTTTCAGAAAGGCTGCTCTCTGGCCTATCTGGCCCATTTGGAAGAGAAACATGATGATCCCAGAAAGGGATGAGACTTTAGAAGCAAGATGTGAGGGAAACATCGGCAAGGCAAGGGTATTCCCTGGGCCAGCAGTTCTCACCCTGCTCTCGGGACCCCTTCATACTCTTAAAAATCCTGTAGGTCTAGGGAGAGTTTCATTCCTGTGGGTTATAGTTATCTGTTCCTATCGCACCGTAAGTACAAATGGAGAAAATTATGAAACGCTAGAGTGTGCCTCAGCACACGTTCCATCTGCCTAAAGGTAGGTAGCATCACACATCCTGTAGCTTATGAAAACCCACTTGCTTCTCCTCACAGAGAGTGGCCAGTGAGGTGGCTCGGTGGGGAAAAGCGCTCACTAGGAAAGTCTGACGACCCGAAGTCAATCTCTGAAACCCATGATGGACAGAGGAGGCTAAGTGCCGAAAATTGTCATCTGCTCTCCACACACACACATGTACCTGGATGTGCACAAACACATAATACATACATGTGCCGGGCGGTGGTGGCGCACATCTTTAATCCCAGGACTCAGGAGGCAGAGTCAGAGGCAGGCGGATCTCTGAGTTCAAGGCCAGCCTGGGATACAGAGTGAGTTCCAAGAAAGGTGCAAAGCTACACAGAGAAACCCTGTCTTGAAAATACCAAACAAACAAACAAACAAACAAACAAATACACACATGTATATACACACACAACTCAAAAAAAAAAAAAAGACACCTTGAAAGCAGGTTGTGAGCTTAGGGGTCTTAGGCATGCTCTTTGGGAACTATAGATCTAGGCAAGGCCCAGAGCAGAGCTAGTTGGAAGTTGAAGTTGAGTGGTGAGGACCAGGAGCCTGAGGAGAAAAGAAAACAAAACATTTTATAAAGTCATTATTTTCATTTTGAAGAAATATCCTTTTCTTTCCCTAGCCTCTGCAACATTCATGTATATGATTAATACAGATTAAACTTGTAGATTCTCAAATAATATTTCAAACGGGTGCTTAGATGTTTGATCCTCTTTCTAGAGTCTCCATCCTGCCCGTGGAGATGCCTGTCATCTGGCAGGCAGAGCACCCGGCCTAATAAGGACTTGGCACTCAGGCTTGATGAGCGCATGAGTGTTGACTAACCCAGGAGTCTACAAATAACCCTCTGAGCCCTCAGATAAAAGACATAGAACTGCAAACTCTTGAACAATGAATCACATTTTAAATATGCATTAAGATTATTTTCCTAAGAGCGCAGCATCTCTCACCCCCACCACCAGTCCAGGAACAGGAGAACTGAACCTGCTTTAAGAAACGCCCACCGCTTAACTGTGCCTTTCTTAGAGTCGGGTGTGTTCATTTAATTAGTTTTAATTGAAAGACCAATTAACAGTGTTTCAACATAAAACAACATGATAAAAGTTGACTTCTTACTTCCTGCACTCCTGAATCATCTCTGGTGACTCTGACAGAACCTGATTTTTATGATACGATGTTATTCCAAAGTCTACAGGAAACCCACACTAGACCATTCCATACCCTTCCGGTTTTCAGCCCATTTGCTTTATTCTGTCCACCAGCCACAGCATTCCGTCTTTTTCTATCCTGTAACTATAATGCTCCCACAAACCTAGGTACACTCCCAGAATCCCAAACTGTGTCTCACAATGAGCTACAGTAACTCACATATTTTTTTTTTTTTAAAGTCAGAAATACTATGCTCCCAACATGAAGAACCTGGATGGGGCCTTAGTTCATGTGCAGCTATGTCCGTCCTTTGGTTCCCTTTCTGTAGGGTTCTGTATTCCCCAGCAGCTTGTGAACACCAAGTTCAGCGCCTTCTGTCCCCATCCCTCCACCTGCTTGGTCTCGAACCTTCCCTTTCTTTTAATGTCTAGTTAAACACCCCCTTTTGTGCAGTTTCTGCGATCCCTCAGGCACGGTTTATTCGCTCACTTCCCATCTCCCTCCCTTCTCCAGAGGCTCCATGATCCTTTCCCTGTGACTCATTGGACCCGTGGGCTGCTTCTGGTTACAGTGTCCTGTTCACAATCAGCCATTCATAATTGGTACCTGAGTGGAGTGGATACCCAACAAGGAGAGTAGGAAAGACAAGTTCAAACATCCCCACTCCCACCTGTGCAGAACTTTTCCCAATCCCCGGTCCCACATTTGATCTTGCCAATCAGAAAACACCTTTTTGCGGCCCTGAGTGTATTACCAAACATGGAATCACAAATTAGGAACCGCTAAAGCTCCAGTGCACCCTCTCCGAGTGGGTGATGAGGAAGCTTTTGACTGGGAGGTCAACGAGGAGAATACAGGAAATGAGACCCCGAATTGTAAGCACGCTCTCAAAGTCCTTCCTACACAGGCACATCTCCAGCCCTGCATATTGAGTGCTGTAGCTTATTTCACAAACGATGAGGTGAGCTCCATCACACAGCCTGTCTGAACTTACAACTGAGCCTCTGCTCACGGCAGTGGTTCTCAACCTGTGGATCTTGACCCCTTTGAGGCCCACAGATCAGATATTTACATTATGATTCATAACAGTAGCAAAATGACAATTATGAAGTAACAACAAAAATAATTTCATGGCTGGGGGTCACCACAGCATGAAGAACTGGATTAAAGGGTCACAGCATTAGGAAGGTTGAGAACAGCTGGCTTAAAGTATCCTCCAATCTAGACATAGGAGGAGTGAATGGG
>CABHPH010154169.1:0-12810 GCA_902168325.1 Peromyscus nudipes
ATGCTGTTTCACCAGGTGTGCAGCAGGAGTCACACCACTGGGTGAGGCTACAAATACGGCCCATGTGCTCAGAACACTAAAACTCTGGGTAGGTTTGGGGCCCCGCTCCTCGTTTGCACAGGGCATAGTCACTTGTATGGTCTTCCTCGGTCCTAAAAGGGTGATTTGTGTCAGTTTTTACATTTGTTCCTTGGGAGGATTGTGTTTGTGTGTCTATCCATGTAAAATATTTCAATAAAAAGACTGCCTTCCTTCAGAGTGGCCTTCCTCCCTGTCTCCCTACTGATCGGTCGTGTTTCACAAAGGATGCTGCTGCATTGGGCAGAGAACTGCCTTGGCGGATGTTTCCTGGGCTTCCTTTTTTAATATGATCTGCTTTGCTGGCCCAAGCAGCCTCTGTGAAGAGCATTGCTAATCTTCCTAAGAAGGGTGGTTAAGTTGAAATTTCAGGTCAACGTCGAATACTCTTACTGTACATCAGTAGTCTAAAAAAAATGCAGCTGCTCTTGACTTGGGATGGAACTGTACCCCAGTAAACCCAGCATTGATTGAAAATACAGTAAACTAGGCACGCAGTTAATACCCCAGCCTGCCTCACACTGTAATCCCATTCCTAGAAAACACATGTCACTTTGGCACCACCCTGCAGCTGAACCATCACAGGTCGGTGACTGTATTATTCTTCTGAAATTAAGTTTTAACCAAGTACCATGATTGTTTGGTTAGTCCAGCAACTTTACTCTTGAGGAATTGATTGTCACTCTGCCAAGAAATTTCTACAGGAGTCTCTTACATTTAGCCGTTTAGCTCTCCATCTGACCCAGAGAGAGGACATTTTTCACCACATTTAGAGAGGCTGTTTTAGTTGCTTGTTACATTTTACAAAGGGAATGATAAAAGTCACTACAGTAGAGGAAGAAGTTAGAAAGTATTCTATGCTGAGACTCAGGAAATACAGATTAATGAAGGAAAAATATAAAGAGGGTCATTAGTATGTATAATACACAGAAAAACTTTAGAATTAAGCAAGTTGAAAAAATATTTAGAATTTGGGTTTCCATTTTTCAGAGCAAAACTTTTAAATTTAACAAATCACTTGTGCAAAGAATAACTCATGGCATGGGAAGGGGCTAGCCTTGAACCAGAAGTGGTTTAGAAAATCCAGGCAACATGGGCAAGCAGGATTTACAGTCAGTATCTTGGTCACAGACCAGCATCAGGGGGTATCCTGTGATTGGATGAGGTCATACATACATACATACATACATACATACATACACATACACACACACACATACATACATACAGGCTTCTTTGTGGTTAACTAGTAAACCAGATGGCAGTTCACTATGTAAAGACTCAACTTACAGATGCCACCTTGGGCAAAGTTAGTTCAACTGTGTAATTACTTGGGCTGGCACAAAAGAAGAGCCACGTGGGTTTTTGGACAGTGAAGATAAGCCAGGAGAAGGCCACTAGGGCAACACCCTTTCATGATAAAATTCCTGGAGGGATTAGAGATAAAAGGGACACATCTAAACATAATAAAGACAATTTACAGCAGGCCTACAGCCATCAAATTAAATGGACATAAACTCAAAGCAATTCCACTAAAATCAGGAACAAGAGAAGGCTGTCTACTCTCTCCATATCTATTAAATATAGTAATTGAAGTTCTAGCTGGAGCTATAAGACAATTGAAGGAGATCACATGATATAAATTGGAAAGGAAGGAGTCAAAGTGTTGTTACTTGCAGATGATATGGTAGTATACATAAGCAACCTCCAAAATTCTACCAAGGAACTTTACCAGCTGGTAAACACCTTCAGCGAAGTGGCTGCGTTCAAGAATAGCTAAAAAAAAAAAAAAAAAAAAAAAAATCAGTAGCCCTCCTATATACAAATGATAAACATGCTGATAAAGAAATCAGGGAAACAACACTCTTCACAATAGCCACAAATAATGAAACAATGTAATATATCTTGAAGTAACTAAAAAAACTTCAAGTCTTTGAAGAAAGAAATTGAAAAATATATCAGAAGATGGAAAGATTCCCCCATGCTCATAGATTGATAGGATTAACATAGGAAAAATGGCCATCTTATCAAAAGCAGTGTATAGATTCAACACAATCCCCATCAAAATTCCAACACAGTTCTTTAAAGACCTTGAAAGGATAATATTCAATTTCATATAAAAAAACAAAAAACTCAGGATAGCTAAAGTCCTGTATAGTAAAAGAACATCAGAAGGTAATACCATCCCTGATTTCAAGCTCTACTACAGAGCTATAGTTATAAAAACCATGTGGTATTAGAATAAAAACAGACACATTGATCAATGGAATTGAATCAAAGACCCAGTCATAAAACCACACACCTATGGACACCTAATTTTTGATAAGTCAGAAATACACAATGGAAAAAAAGAAAGCATCTTCAACAAATGGTGCTGATATAACTGGATGTCAGCATGTAGAGAGTGCAAATAGATCCACATCTATCACCATGCACAAAACTCAAGTCCAAGTGAATCAAAGACCTCAGCTAGTATAAAACCAGACACACTGAACCTGAGAGAAGAAAAGGTGGGGAACAGCCTTGAACATGTTGACCCAGGAGAAGACTTTCTGAACAGAACACTGATAGCACAGGCACTAAGATCAACAATCAATAAATTGGATCTCATGAAACCAAACAGCTTCTGTAAGGCAAAGGACACCATCAACAGGACAACATGGCAGCCTACAAAATGGGAAAAGATTTTCACCAACTACACATCAGACAGAGGGTTAATATCCAAAGTATATAAAGAACTCAAGAAACTAGACATCAAAAAACCAGGTAATACGATTTTTAAAATGGGGTACAGATCTAAACAGAGAATTCTCAACAGAGGACTCTCAAATGGCTGAGAAACACTTAAAGAAATGTTCAACATTCTCAGCCATCAGGAAATGCAAATCAAAACTACTTTGAGATTCCATCTTACACCTGTCAGAATGGTTAAAATGAAAAACACAAGTGACAGCTCATGCTGGAGAGGATGTGGAGCAAGGGGAACACTCCTCCACATCTGGTGGGAGTGCAAACTTATACAGCCACTATGGAAGTCAATATGGAGATTCCTCAGAAAACTGGGAATCTATACCTCAAGAGCCAACTATACCACTCTTGGGCTATACCACTCAACTATACCCAGAAAACAATCCATCCTACCACAAGGACACTTGCTTAACTATGCTCATAGCAGCTTTATTGATAATAGCCAGAACCTGGAAACAACCTAGATATCCCTCAATTGAAGAATGGATAAAGAAAATATGGTACATTTACACAATGGAGTATTTTATTACTCAGCCATTAAAAAAAACCCATGGCTTCATGAAATTTACAGGCAAATGGGTAGAACTAGAAAAAAAATCATACTGAGACAGTCCACACCCAGAAAGACAAACATGGTATGTACTCACAGACCTAGAGAGGCTAAGCAATAGGAGTGCTCAAGGGGGGATGATACATGGATCTCCCTGGGAAGGGAAAATAGAATAGATTCTGTGGATTGACTGGGGGTAGGTGGGAATAGGAACAGGAGGTTTCAGATGAAAAAGGTGGGAGGGATGGAGGGAGAGATGTCTGGGGTTGGGGGGCATTTGGGGGGCAATGTAGAAACCTAGTGCATTGGAAAGTTCCTGGAATCTATGATGAGTGGCCCTAGTGAAGTATTCTAGTAATGGGAGATACAGAGCCTGAACCGGCCATCTTCCATAACCAGGCAAGGCTCCTAGAAGTGGAATTGGGACATCAACTGGGCCACAAAACCTTTGACCTACAATCTGTCTTTCCCGCAAGAAGTGCTGGGCCAATGATGGCACAGAACTCGTGGGACTGGCCAACCAATGCCTGGTTCAACTTGAGGCCCATGCCACGAAAGGGATCCCACACCTGACACTGTCTGTGTGGCCGGGAACCAGAGGCTGGAGAGTCCAGAGACCTAGGATAGAACCAAACACAAGTGGCAAAAAAAAAAATGTCAATGAAATGATTCTCAATGATATTCTGCTATACTCATAGGTCAGTCCCTAACTCAATCATCATCAGAAAGGCGTCATCCAGTAACTGATGGGAGCAGATGCAGAGATCCACAGCCAAATACTGGGCAGAACTCAGTGAATCCCACAGAAGAGGGAGAGGAAGGATTGTCAAGCCAGAGGAGTCAGGGATACCCCAAGAATGCGGCCCACAGAATCAACTAAGCAGGGCTTGTAAACAGCTCACAGAGACTGAAGCAACAATCACGGAGCCTGTGTGGGTCTGCACCAGGTCCTTGTGTACATGCTATGATTGTGTAGCGTGGTGTTCTTGTGGGATTCTAACAATGGGAGTAGGGGTTGCCTCTGACTTCCTTGCCTGTTCTTGCGTCACTCCAGCCTTGATATGAGGGTTTGTGCCTAGTCTTACTGTAACTTGCTGAGCAGTGTTCAGTTGATGTCCCTGGGAGGCCTGCTCTTTCTTTTGAAGGGAAATGAGATCGAGTGGATATAGGGGGACTGGGAAGAGTGGAGGGAGAGGAAACTGAGGTCGGGATATAATGTGTGAGAGAAGAACATGTATATACCCACTACTCCCTCAAGATAAATGCTGTGTTTTATGTAGATGCTGAATAGAGAGATGTAGATGTAACAGTCTTATTAAATAAGAAACACAAAGCCAAATGCAGAGTTAAAAGCCCAAGAGGTCAGAGCAGTAGCTAAGAGGTGATACTAAAAACCTTTCCTTACCCTTCGCTGCCACTGCTGTCCTTCCTCTGAGAAAGAGGCCTACTTCCTGTGTGTCTGTCTTTTCATTGACTTTCTGTTCTGTCTTCTTATTGGTTGTAAACCCAACCATATGACCTCCTCATCACTGCCTGTCTATACAGACCTCCAGGTCTCTATGGTTGGTATTGAGATTAAAAACGTGTGTCTCCATGCTGGCTGTATCCTTGAACACACAGAGATCTGTCTGTCATGTGATCAGGATTAAGGGCATGTGCTACCACTGCCAGACTTCTGCTATGGCTTGCTATTAGCTCTGACCCCCAGGCAACTTTATTTATTAACATACAAATAAAACCACATTTCAGCACCAGTAAAATATCACCATATTTTCCCTTTTCTATTTTAATAAAAAGGAAAAAAGTTATAATTAATATAAGAAAAACTATATACAAAAAGTACAATAACTATATACAATATATACAAGCAATAAATACCTAAATAATGTCTAGTCCACTTGCATTTGACAAATTCAGAGAAAATAATTTCATTATCTATCCTATTTTGGTAAGTCCAAATTGTGCCTGATTCACTTTCTATCCTAAATTATGTTACTAACAGAACTATCTTATAACATCTTTCAAATTTATACACTTACACCTCTTTAGTGAGTTTCTTTTCTGAAATTCTTAACAAGGAAAACTATCACTATCTAATCTTTAACTATAACTATAACTAATCGTCAACTCCCTCAGAGACCCAAGAAGGAAATAATATTACCTAATAAAAAAATAGAAACAGGAAGTGCATGCAAGCAGCTTCCAAAAAAAAAAATGTGAGTTGACAGAAACAGCCAGCTGCCTGGACAGTCACCCGAGGTTTCTCCGAAGTGTTGGGGCATCATCTTTAGCCTATAGGCTTAGCATATCTGACAGACTCATTTGTGAAGTAGGATGTACACAAGGTCAACAGTTTGACCTCACATTTGGTGAGAGCATTCCATGTACCAGAAATACCTGAATTCCACTAGTGTCATGTCGTGATTTAGGATTTTAAATTCTGGGAATTGTTGATGTTTTTTGAATTCAGCTGTCTATTCTTCTTGGCTGTGTGTGTGTGGCTTCATCTCAGCATCCTGTTCTTCTCCACATCCCTCTATTAAATGCCAGTCTACCACTGAGAGGTTAAACTCTGTCAGCTTAGTTACTCTTCAAGAACAACTGTTTCAGCTACTGTTCCACTGCACATCAGAAGCCATTGGCCCACTGCCTGTTCAGCTGTCTTTGAAGAAAAGGGCACTGTTCCTTTTCCGGATTGCAAAGGCCACTTCAGGGATGGTGCCATATTGTCCTGGCCTCAGAAGATGCCTTTTGTTAAAACCACAACCACACTTGTCTTGGCAAGAATTGGTAGTCCTTTGTTTTGTGTCCTGTCTGTCCATTTTGTCCTGTTTGTCAGCAGTTGATTCAAGGATACTTTGTTTTCCAGTGGCTAACTTTTGCCACAGCGAAAGTTAACTCCATATGCAGTTTCTTCAATGCCCATATTTTCTCTGAAGTAGATTGGTACTGCCAGGAGCCGACATGTCTCATAGAAAATTTTTCTTTTTTGTTATGACTAAGTTATTGAAACATTTTAAATGCCATATTCTGTAGCTCTCTGAAGGGTTTGAAGATGACCCTGTCTATCTAGAATATATCTAACAATATCAATATATATAATTTGTATACAATATACAAAATCCAATCCAATGTAAAGTATTTAAAACAAGTAATTGTCTTTTAAAAGTAGATTCAATAATCTATCTTTTTATCTATATAATATCTATATCTTCTCTTTACTTTTCCAAGTAGATTCAATAATCTACCCTCTATTCTATCATTTCTATGTATCTTTTTTTTAAACAAGAACCTTAAATCTAATCTCCTTGCTTAGCCCTTTTCCTAACCCTTAACAACAACTTGTAACCAACCCTCCTAAACAATAAAAATAATTCCAGACCCAAAACCCATTAAAAGACCAAAAAACCACCCACCCCACACCACCTCTTTGGGAATGTGGGCATGGTATTCTTAAAATTGCTTCCTGCTAGATATGGGCGAAGGTGTCTTTATTCTGAAAAGAAAAAATTTGTGGGTTAATTGTCAAATTCTAGGTAGCTATATCCTTTGTTGTCTAGTCTGAGCATAATGCCAAAATTCAGGGCTTACCTCAAGTCTTTATTCAAGTAGTCTTTGAAACTGGATCATCTCAGCTAGCCATCTCAAAATTGCTCTGAGCAGTTTGTAGTCCAAAGCTGATCTGTAGATGATGTTTGTCAGCTTAGTGATTTTATTATTGCCCACATGGAATTGTTGTTGTTGTGGGGCCCCATCTTCTTCCTGGAGACTTCAGTTGATATTAGGCCTGGCCGTGATTTCCTGAAGAAAACTGATAAAGACTCACAAAGACATGTATAGGCAGCTAATTGAAGCCTTTTTTTTTTCTAGAATTAGTTAGTATTCTATATGACCATTACTATCTTAACAAAGTTTAAAATATATATATTAATTTTATAAATTTTGATATAAAATTCATACTTTAAGAAAAATTTAAAGAATCAGAATAGAATCAAAGAATTGAGATTAGTAGTAATAGAATAGTCCCTTAATTAATTTGGTTTTTCTCCTGTCCTATATCAGAAAATGGCTCTTTCTTCTGGCATGATACAGGGAGTTTGCATTTTCCTTTTAACAACATGCTTGAGTTTAAAGAAGGAGAGAACCATTCTCCAACTCCAAAGTCAGCTTCAAGTTTTAATTGAACTTGGACTACAAGAAGACCGATAGTGTTAAATGTCCTTAGAGAAGAATAGAAACAAATGTTTAGGAAGACTTATGAAATTTTATAGATGATATAGCAATAGACAATTTTACTCTTTTTCTTGGGACATTTTTTCTAGATGATTTGTCCTTTTTCTTCAGATGTCTCATTTGTCCAGTGTTCTTCAGATTCCTTAACCTTCATTCTCCTAAAAGACAAAAACAAAAACCTTTCCCCAAGACTAATTTTGGGGATGTTCCTTTTGGCAAGTTATTATCTGATTAAATGAAAAGGCATGTGTTAATAGTATAAGTTAGTTTAAATTGGATGTTCTTGCTGGTTGATGAACTATCACCTCTTCTAATTAAGAGGTCTCTCTTGTTCAAATTGAACCTTTATCAATTTTGATGGTATCTACAGCTTATCATCTCCTGTAGAAACAAAAGCAAAACCTCGTCCCCAACGTAACACATATCCTGGTTTCCATTCTGAAGTCAGCACATCCTTGAAGTATATAGGCTGATTTAATTTTGTAGTTTTTTTCTGTTATCCAATGTCTCTCTGCAGCTGTTGTTCCCTTCTCATTAGCACTGAGAAAATTCAAAGTTAATAGAGCATTATGCAGTCTATTTCTGGGGGGGTTTGTTACCCCTTTCTGTTTATTTAGCATATCCTTTAGAGTTCTGTTTGGTCTTTCTATAACTGCTTGGGCTGTAGGATTATGTGGTATACCTGTAATATGCTTTATATTGTAATAAGCAAAAAACTGCTTCATTTTAACAGAGATATATGCTGGAACATTGTCAGTTTTAATTTGTGCAGGTATACCCATGATGGCCATAACTTCTAGCAAATGAGTGATTATAGAATCAGCTTTTTCTGAACTCAAAGCAGTTGCCCATTGAAATCCTGAATAAGTATCAATGGTATGATGTACATATTTCAATTTTCCAAATTCTGCAAAGTGAAACACATCCATCTGCCAGATTTCATTCGTCTGAGTACCCTTTGGGTTACATCCTCCTGGTAATGGCATCTGATTGTAAAAGGAACAAGTAGGACATTTCAGTACAATTTGCTTGGCTTGTTACCAGGTTATGGAAAAATCCTTTTTTAAACCTTTACTATTGACATGATTTTTTTTATGAACTTCTGAGGCCTCCAGCACATTTCCTATCAATAATTTATCAATCTCATCATTACCTTGTGCTAGAGGGCCTGGCAGACTTGTATGGGATCAGATGTGAGTTATATATACAGGATGACTCCTTTTCCTGATTGTATCTTGTAACTGAATAAATAGTGAAGTTAATTCTGACTCATCAGGCATAAAATCTGCAGTCTCAATATGTAATATCACTCTTTCATCATACTGAGAGTCAGTAACTATGTTGAGAGGTTCTGAAAAATCCATTAATACCAACAGAATAGCATACAATTCTGATTTTTGAACTGAATTATAAAGACTTTGAACCACTTTACTTAAATTTTCTGATTTGTAACATGCCTTTCCTTGTTTGTTTGCATCTGTATAAAATGTATGAACTCCAGATATGGAGTTTTCCCATATAATTCGAGGCAAAATCCAATCAGCTCTCTTTATAAGATCAATTCTATCACTTTGGGGGTATTTGCTGTTAATTTCTCCCAAAAAATTACTGCAAGCTCTTTGACAAGGTTCACTTTCTGCCCATAATTTTTCAATGTCCTCTTTAGTTAAAGGTATGACAATTTCTGCTGGGTCTATTCCTGCTAATTGACGAAGTCTCAATTTTCCTTTCCAAATCAAGTCAGAGATTTTTTTCCACATACGTTTTTAATTTTTTATTCGGTTTATTTGGTAAAAATATCCATTCCAATATAATATCTTCCCTCTGTATTAATATTCCTGTAGGAGAATGCCTAGAAGGTAAAATAACCAAAATGCAATCCAGCTTTGGATTGATACAATCCACGTGCCCTTCATGTACTTTCTTTTCTACCAAGGCCAATTCTTTCTCAGCTTCAGGTGATAATTCTCTTGGACTATTAAATCCTTGTCACCTTCTAAGGTTTTGAACAAATTATTCAGTTCATCATTTTTTACCCCAACAATAGTTCGTAGATGAGAAATGTCTCCAAATAATCTTTGAAAGTCATTAAGAGTCTGTAATCAATCTCTCCTAATTTGCACCTTTTGGGGTCTAATTTTTTGTAGACCTATTTTATATCCTAAATAATTAATAGAATCTCCTCTTTGTATCTTTTCAGGAGCAATTTGTAACCCCCAGCAAGGCAAAATTTTCTTTACTTCTTCAAACATTCTTTCTAAAGTATCTGCATTTGAGTCAGCTAGTAAAATATCATCCATATAATGATAAATTATAGATTTAGGAAATTTTTTATGTATCACTTCCAATAGCTGTTGTACAAAATATTGGCACAGGGTTGGGCTATTCAACATTCCCTGTGGGAGGACCCTCCATTGATATCTCTTCACCACTGGTTGAGAATTATTTTAAGTAGGCACTGTGAAGGCAAATCTTTCTCTTTTTCTTGTAAGGGTATTGAAAAGAAACAGTCTTTTAAATCAATAACTATAAGAGGCCATCCTTTTGGTAAGAGTAGGCAAAGGAATTCCAGATTGTAGAGAGCCCATTGACTGAATTACTTTGTTAATTGCTCTAAGGTCTGTTACCATTCTCCATTTACTAGATTTCTTTTTAGTAACAAATACAGGAGAATTCCAAGGCCTGGTTGATTCTTCAATATCCTGAGCATTTAACTGCTCTTCTACCAGCTCTTCTAAAGCCTGGAGTTTCTCTGTTGTTAAAGGCCATTGATGAACCCATACAGGCTTGTCTGTTAACCATTTTAAAGGTAGAGCTGTTAGTGTCTTTGGAAGATCATCAGTTGTTGTGCCCTGTTCTTGTACAATCTGCATGGCTGGTGACCACTCATTAGAATAATACCTTCTAATATTTCTCTCAGAAACATGTGCTAGTTTATGATTTGTTTCTGAGGCTGGAGGGATGTTAATCTGAGTATAACATTGTTGTAACAAGTCTCGACCCCACAGGTTCATAGCTATGTTGGCCACATATGGCTTTAATTTTCCTCTCTGTCCTTCTGGATCTATACATTTGAGCCATCTTGCACTCTGTTTCACTTGAGATAATGTCCCAACTCCTAACAGTTGAACGTTTACCTCCTGAAGAGGCCAAGTTGGATGCCAAAATTCTGGTGCAGTTATGGTCATGTCAGCACCTGTGTCTACAGGATGAGACAACAAAACACCATTAATTTTTATTGTTAACTTTGGTCTTTGTTCATTTATAGAAGTTTGCCAAAAAATTTTCTTTATGTTTTCTCCTGAATTTTCTGTTCTCTCTGTCTCAGCTGTTTCGTCACCCCGAGCAGCCTGGTTTACTCCAATGAAAAATCATAAAATATTTATGCATGTTTCTGGTATATTGTGTTTACAATACCACCTCACAAACCTGTGACTATCATATAATTTATATGAAGCCATGAAACAAAGTTTAGGATACATGTAGACTTAGCTATGAGACAAGTTAATCTATTTTTTCCAGGAATAAGGGGCCTGTGCACCAGGCTGCCTCCATTCTCTGTTAGAGACACATTTTTATTTTAGACCAGACTAAGGAAAACAAGGTGTTAAAGATCTCATATTTAGATTTTTATTTTTACTTATGAGTATATGTGGGGGTGTGTATATGAGTAGAGGTGGCCAGGGAGGTCAGAGGCATAGATCCTTCTGGAACTAGAATTGCAGGTAGCAGTAAGATACACATCTGGGTGCTGGAAACTGAACTCAGGTCCTCTGCAAAAGCAGTATTCGCTCTTAACTGCTGAGCCATCTCTGCAGCCCAAGATCCCGTTTTTTAAAAGAAGAGATGGCTCAGCAGATAAAAGAGCATGATGCCAAGCCTGACAGCCAATGTTTGAGCCCCAGGGTCTACCTGGTTGAAGGGGAGAACCAACTCCCGCAAGCTGTCCTCTGACCTCCACACATGTGGTGAGGCCAAGCCCCTTCCTCCACACTAAGTAAAAATGTGTCAGGCATGGTGACTCTCACCTTCATCCCAGCACTTGGGAGGCAGAGGTCGGCGGATCTCTGTGAGTCAGGGGCCAGCCTGGTCTACAGAGTGAGTTCCAGCCAGGGCTGTTACACAGAGACACCCTGTCTCAAAAATATAGATAGATAGATAGATAGATAGATAGATAGATAGATAGATAGATAGATACATACATACATACATACATACATACATACATATATACATACATTTAAAGAAAAGATTGTACTTAGGGTTGTAAGATGCTCGCCCACTCTGGGCCCAGTAGTGTTCTTTGTCCCTGGGTCCACTCCTTTGACAGGTGGATGCCGGAAGCTTTTTCTGCATTTTCGTTGGAAGTCAGGTTCAGCTGGACTCCTGCAGTCTCCTAGAGACACTAATTACACAAGGGACAGGGGTGATAGTGTGAGCGCTGAAGGGAGCCGTGGGCATTTCCCTTGAGAACGTCTGACTCTTCCACCAGGCCTTCAGCATAGAGCCATGGTCACCCCGTGAACGTTCTCCTTACACTCACCCATACACTAATCAAATGTAGCCTCCCATGCCTCGCAGCCCTTCACAGCTTCTATCATGCAGCCCTGCTTGCCAAAATAAATTATTATTATGGTTCTGAAACAAACCCACAGGAGGGTGAGTGTGAACTTGCACCATTCCCCAGATGACCAAACTCACTTGCCTGCCAGCAAAGTTGAGGAAATGAGATGAACCCGGGCACCTGTTCCAGATCTACACAGGTATGATGACATGCATTCATGCGTACCTGTTCCAGATCTGCACATGCATGCACGTGCAACCCCAGATACTCCGACATCATCACCAGAGCCTGGCACTGCAAGGCTGGAAAAGTAGCCAGGCAGGAGAGTGGGGCAGAGTGAGGCTCCGAGAGCCTTGTGTCATGGCCTCAAAATTAGCAGACAAAAAGAAAAGTGGTCGAGAGGAAGACTGGGAAATCCTGACCCCTCGCTGAAGTCCATGACAACCTGCCCTGGCGTCAGGCAATCTGTGGTTCATTATAGTACTAGACACACACCCCTGGGCAGAGACGTAAAATGCTATTCAGATGTGTAATGTGTGAAGTTCTATGTACGTTCTGTGACATAAAAGTCCCAATTCTTAGCCGGGCGCTGGTGGCGCGCGCCTTTAATCCCAGCACTCGGGAGGCAGAGGCAGGC
>CABHPH010154169.1:18502-44886 GCA_902168325.1 Peromyscus nudipes
TTTTATTTTATTTATTTATTTATTTATTTATTTATTTATTTTGGTTTTTGGAGACAGGGTTTCTCTGTGTAGCTTTGAGCCTTTCCTGGAACTCACTTGGTAGCCCAGGCTGGCCTCGAACTCACAGAAATCTGCCTGCCTCTACCTCCTGAGTGCTGGGATTATAGGCGTGCACCACCACCACCCGGCTCACCATGGGATTTTAGAGACCCAAGGAAATGGACGTCTTCAGGCAATACTGGGGCTGATTTTTAACTGCTTTTCTTGCTGGCACTTAGTAACTAATGATATCTGCCAAGTGCAGCTAATGATGATAATCACATGCACCCGATCCCTACTCCTGACTGACACCCTTTTTATACTCACTACCTGGGGAAAATGAGGCAGAAGAAAGGATTGATGTTTGACCTCAGACCCAGGATTTGAACTTGTGAGATTGACTTACAAGGTCCACAGTTGTTCTGCTCTCTTGAGCTTCCTCCATTTTTGCCCCAAGCTCCTGGGTTTCCTTGTGCTCAAGTACCCCCAGTCATGCCAACACGGTGCACAGATGCCCATTTTCAGCGTGTCCACACACTCTGTTTTCCTTCTCCACTCTGGGGAGCACTGGGGGCCTCCCCACTCCTGGAATCATTCTCCCACAGCATGGCGCCATTCCCACCGCTTTGGACTGCGATGTCTGGTAGATCTGAAAACCTTTCCCACCCTGTCTGTAGATTCCCTGGTAGCCCTGGCATAGAATTCAGAAAGTTACAAGTGCCCCAGAGTATGCTCTGAAGATTCTGACAGGACATGGCAGCCATCAGAGATGGGGTTAAGAAATGAGGTAGAGAGGGCATGACCACCTCCCTAAAACAGGCAAATCTCAGGAGTCTTGGGAGCCAGCACCAGGTCCCAGCTTACTGACCCAGAGGGAGTTAGAAACCCCTCTAGTAAGGGAAGTGAAGGACACATAGGACAGGTGGACTAGGGGAGGCCTGCCTACCAGGAGTTGGGGTGGACGTGTTGACCCTGCATTCACAGGCATTTTAAGAGAGTGAGAGGTGGGTGCACAGTAGATGATGCACCGGAAATGACTACTCAGAGCATGAGATGACATCTTTGCAAGTTTTCTGGGTAAATGTAGTAGTTTCTCATTTCATCTCTGCCTTTGGTGGGAAGCAGACAAATAGGCCCACTGTACCTACAGGGGAATAGCAGTATAGGTTGTTTGGGTTTCACTCAGTGCAGACATAAGTTCCCACCTGTGTTGAAGGTTCTACAGTGCTAAGTAATTAACTAGGGTTTCCTGCCTGTGGACAATTAGAAATGCTGCAGGGCAGAGCCATATTGTCTTGCATTATTTTTAGGACCTTAACATTCATTCATTGCCTGATCCTGTGTCTGACACAGCACCCTCGTGACTATCAGGTAGAAGTTTAAAAAATATATTCTTTTGTAGAGCTCTATCTTACTTTCAGAATTATGTGTACTTGGGTATGGGTATGTGGAAATAATGGGGGTTTGTGGGTGGGAAACACCAGGTACTTCATGTTCACAGCCAAGTGCTGGCCCACATTCTGGACCAACAATCAGAAAGGAGAGATGGGCAGTGAAAAGAGGGAGCAAGACCAACCCCCAACACCCAGAGGCACCCCTCCCTCATCTGTGCAAAGAGCCCCCCCCCAGAGGGGGGGAGAAGAGCTGTCACCTCCCTTCAGCACCTCTAACTTCTTGTGACCCTAGCCAGAAGTGGATTCTGGCTAGGGTAGTTTCTAGTGTGGCCAAAACTGGAGTGAACATCAAAAGGTGGACTTCAAGAATGGACTCGGTACATTTTCTAGCTAAAAAATGCACTGCACAGCCAGAACATTCAGCACATGTAGCTGTGACACATGGGCCGCATCACATGGCATGTGGCAGATTCTCTGCTGAGCAGATTTAGCCCACGATGTAAACATGTTCTACGACCAATATCAACATTTCCCCCCAAAACTTCCCCAACAAAATTCTTGCTCCATAGCAGAGAGTTCTCAATCTGGTCCCGGCGTCTCCAATTACTTCACAGACGGAGGGAGACAGGAAACAGGAAATAATGGGAAACTGAGAGAGAAAAAAACAAAAACAAAAAAACCAACCAACTTCCGGTTTGTCTCCCATTTAGGATTTCCAACAATAGTTGTGGCAAGATGATGACATTTGTTCTCTCCACGAAGACGGACACAATTGGAGATAACACCTGCTACTGCGCAAAACCTTCCTGTGGTCGGACTTCAGATTCCCCATCAAGACCTTAGTGTCCAGAGCACGAAAGTGCTGTAATCTGCTCTCACAGATGCCAGTGACTTGGACTTCCTTCCTTTTTCACTGATGAAAGTTGAAAATGTCACACACTGACTTTCCTATCCCAGTCAGGACCTGTCTTGAAGCTCATCCTACTCAGGATAGATTATGAAAGAGTGCAGAGGTAGCCGAGTAATTAGCATGCCGGCAATCATTTCCCACGGCTCTTAATTGTGGATACAATGTGACCAGCTCTCTCACTATGGAAAAGGGGAGAGTTTGCTGAGTAATTAGCATGCAGGCAATCATTTCCCACTCTCTTGACTGTGGATACAATGTGACCAGCTCTCTCACTATGGAAAAGGGGAGAGTTAGCCTTAGCATGCAATCATTTCCCCCCTGCTCTTGACTGTGGATACAATGTGACCAGCTCTCTCACTATGGAAAAGGGGAGAGTTAGCTGTGTAATTAGCATGCAATCATTTCCCACTCTCTTGACTGTGGATACAATGTAACCAGCTCTCTCAAGTTCCTGCATCTGTGGCTTCCCCAGAGTGACCAACTGTTACCAGAAATGGTGAGCAGAATGAACCCTTACTCCACAAGTCCCTTTTTGTTGGGCATGTTGTCCTAGCAACAGAAATGAAACTAAAGCATCTCTATTTGCCAAAAGGGAAGAGGTTTGAAAAGCAGATGTCATTGTCAAGAAGAAACCAACACCTAGAGGAGAGCAATGTCAAGTTTGCCAGCATCCTAGGAATGCCATCTTCTATCAGCCCTAGCTCTGTTTTACATGTAGGTCATCTTCAGGTAGTACAGCGGTGTTGATACCTGCACATAGATAATGCACCTGGTAATGTGCATTCTTCCACGTCCTCTGCCTCAGTTCCTACCTGCAGGCTCCTACCTAGAGTTTCTGCCCTGACTTCCCTCAGTGATGACTGTGACCTGGGGGTTGTAAGTGAGGTAAAACTTTTCCTCCCCTACCTTGGCTCTGGTCAGTGTTTATCACAACAGTAGAGAAGGCTAGCTAGGCTATGGGACAATGGGGTTGAAAGTCATTAAGAAACTTCTGGTGGCCAAAGCGCCATCAATGTTGACAGTGTTCCAGAGACCTCCCTGTGGGCTGAGGCCTCATGTCAGCTGATCATTCTGGGGTGATGAGCCCCCTTAAGGGTTAATGGAGTCTGAGAAGTCCTAGTGCTAGCTTGTAAATGTACCACAAAGAGGTTTCCCAAGTGTCTTAGTTAGGGTTTCTATTGCTGCGACAAAACATCATGACCAAAAAGCAAGCTGAGGAGGAAAGAGTTGACTTGGCTTACACTTCAGCATTGCTGTTCATCACTGAAGGAAATCAGGACAGGAACTCAAACAAGGCAGGATCCCAGAGGCAGGAGCTAATAATGCAGAGGCCATGGAGGAGTGCTGCTTACTGGCTTACTTACCATGGCCTGCTCAGCCCACCTTCTTATAGAACCCAGGACCAGCATCCCAGGGATGACGCCACCTACTATGGGCTTGGCCCTCCTCCATTGATCATTAAATGAGAAAATGGATTACTCTTGGATCTCAAGGAGGCATTTCCTCAGCTGAGGCTCCTTCGTCTGATGACTCCAGCTTGTGTCAAGTTGACATATAAAACCACCCAGAACACCAAGCCCAAAAGTTCTGCAGTTCATACAATACAGAATGTTCCCTTGTAAATGAGGAAGAGCATCTGAAAGGATGTGGCAAATCAGATAAAATTTAAAAAAAAGAGTTGGAGAAGTTGAGAATATTCTGAAAGTGTGGTTGGTCATACAAAAAAAATTTCTTCTGCACAAAACCCTACATATTTATAGTAGGGTTGTTCATAATATGATATAATTGATGCGAAAAGTTGAAAGAAAGGAAGATGTCCTTTGTTAGGTAAATGAATAAAAAAGTTGTGATACATCCATACAATGATGTAAACATTATTCAGTGATAAAAAGAAATGGGATACTGAGCCATACAGAGATACGTGGGACTCATAAGGACAAACTGCTAAATGCAAGGAGCCATTCTGAAGAGGCCAAATAATGTGTGATTCCAACTGTATGATAATCAGAAAAGACAAAACTATGTAGGCAGAAAAAAGTTAATGGTTGCCAAGGATTAGGGGAGACAGACAGACAGATGTGCGTGCACACACACATACACAGAAGGGGGAGAGGAAGAGAGAGATGGAAACGGAAAGGGAGAGACAGACAGACAGAAAGGAACGACTAAAACATGGCTGATTTTGAGGACAATGTAACTACTCTGTACCATACTGTAATGCTGAATCCAGAGTGATGGTCATCAACCTTGTCTCCACTGGGTTCAGAATCACCATGGAAACGCACCTCTGGTGTGTCTGTTGCCAGAAATACGTAAGTGAGGAGGGAAGACGCACCCTGGATGTGGGTGGCACCATCTCCTGGACTAGGCTCCAGGACCGAATAACAGGGAGGAAATGAACTGAGCACCAGTGTTCATCTCTGTTCTCACTGGATGAAGCACAACCAGCTGCCTCACGCTCCTGCCTCCACGCCTCCTCCACCATAACGGACTGTACCGCAAACTGCGAGCCAGAATAACCCCTTCTTCCTTCCTTAAATTGCCTTTGTCACAGCTCACAAAAAGAAATTAATACAACATATCAAAATGTGTCTGTCAAAAACCCCTACCGCACAGTGAATTCTCAGGTAGCAGACGGACGGCAGCTAACGATGGATCCCTGTTGCGTTGGCAGATGCACCACACAAACACCAGGTGTTGATAACCCGGGAAGCTGTGGACACCTGGGCCAGAGGGAGAAATCTGTAGGAGGTTAAGGAGGGACCTAGCTGAAGAGAGCCACCACGATAAAGCACGTTATGAGGAGCCATTCAAAGTGAGCAAGGGAAGGGACCGAGTGAGAGCTGGCACTTGGCTAAGCCAGTGCCTGCCATATGTTGTTCTTTTATCTGTACTTATAGCAGTCATTTCAGGTGCGTGAACCTGAAAGTACCCTTTAAAAACATCGATTTTGTTGTTGTTTTGTGTTTGTTTGTTTGTTTGCTCATTTGTTTGGGGCAGGGTCTCACTATGTAGCCCCGGCTGGATGAGAACTCACTAGCAGATCAGGCTGACTTCAAACTCACTGCCTCCTGAGTGCTGGGGTTAAAAATGTGTGCTACCATGCCCAATCCAGCTAACAATAATGGGGGGAGGTGTGACTTTTATTTTTATTATATTTTAAAAATCGTTTATCTTAGGGGCAGTGGACATGCCGCCGCAGCATGCATATGAAGGTCCGAGGAGAGCTTGCTGAAGTTGGTTCTCTCCTTCTACCGTGTAGGTGGGTCCTGGGGACCAAACTCGGGTCACCAAGCTTAGCAGCAAGTACTTCAACCTGCTCACCAGCCCTCTCTTAGTGTTTCTGCTGGCTAGTGTTATGTCAACTTGACACAAGCTAGAGTCATTGGAGAAGAGGGAGCCTCGACTGAGAAAATGTTTCCTTAAGATCAGGCTGTAGGCAAGCCTGTGGGGCATTTTCTTGATTGATGATTGATGTGGGGGAGCCCACTTTGCTGTGGGTGGTGGAACTCCTGGATAGGTGGCTCTGAGTGCCATAAAAAAAAGCAGGATGAGCAAGCCATGAGGAGCAAGCCAATAATCAGAATTCCTCCATGGCCTCTGCATCAGTTCCTCTCTCCAGGTTCCTGCCCAGTTTGAGCTCCTCCCTTGGCTTCCCTCAATGGATTGTGACTCAAGATACGTAAGCCAAATAAACCCTTTCCTCTTCAAGTTGCTTTTGGTCATGGCATTTCATCACAGCAATGGTAACCCTAAGTCTGTGTTTTTTAAAATAAAAAATTCTAAGATTTTTCTATAGACAGTGTCCCTATGAGTTTAGTTAAAAACTTCTATAGACAACAAAGGAAAAAGCAATGAATGACCTTGGAGTAGGCTGTCCCAAGAAGACATCTTGAGGATAAAGAAAAGAAGAACCTAGAGAATGTGTGCTGTGTTCCCCAGCAGCGGCCTATGAGGCTTGGAGAGGCTGATTACTCAAGCTTGGGCTTTCTATCTCCAAGATGTAAAATGGGTGCCAGGGGTAATATGTGCAATACCCAACACACGGCAAAGCCCTCAAGCCTGCTGGCTATCAGTCTGTGAAAGCTAAGGCAAACCTCTGAACCTGTTTTCAATCAGCAAAATGGGGAGGTTGGCTTATGTTTCCAGGCCCAAAATTCCTTATTTCTATAGCTCTTTAAGATAAGGGCAAGCCAGGTGAACAGAGGCAGCAACATGAGGTCATGGGCAAAGCTGCTCAGGCACAAGGAGAAAAGAACCCACTTAGAGCTGGAACTTTTTAAAAACCCGTGCTTCTCCCAGACATATTTCCTCGGCTCCTTAATCCTCCTCACTGATGCAGAAGAGAAGCGGGAAATTCTAAGAAATGGGATTTTTCCCCACAAGCCTGTACTGGGTTAAGAGCAGATTTCAATGCGTGTCTATCTCTTTCTTTCTTTTCCTTCCTCAAAACAGAGTCTCAGTATATATCCCATTCTGGCCTCTGTCTAAACAGTTGAAGAGGACCCTGAATACCTGATCCTCCTGCCTCCACCTCCACAGTTCTGGGGTTACAAACAAGAACAACCAGGTGTGAGACTGACTTCTAGGGATTGAAGCTAGGACCTCCCGCATGCTTGGCAAGTTCTCTGCCCACTGAACTATATCACCAGGCCTTCGCCCATGATTTTAGTAGGAGACTCCAGCTTGTCTTCCAGTTGGAACAGAGGGTGGTATGGAGATACTGGAAACAATAGCGTGAGGTGGCTAGGTAAAGAGATTTCTCTACAAGAAAAGAGCATGATGATTCTGCCAGTGAATGAGAGAACTCCCCGGGATAGAGCTATAAGGATTCCAAAGTAGGCACAGCAACAGTAGCTCCCAAAGAGATGGTCCCCAGTGAAGGATGTGTTCTGTTCTGAGAGGAGTGTTTTCTAAGAGCCTCTCACTAGGCTTTCCCAATGACCGGCAGCCCTGAAGCTCAGAGGATGTCATGATGGGAAGACCCTGTTCTGTTTTCCTTCCTCTGTAGCTGTCCTGAAATACCATCAAAAAGCAACTCGGGGAGGCAAAGGTTTATTTTAGCTTATGAGTTCTAGTCCATTCTGGAGGGAATTCAAGGCAGGAGCTCAAGGTGGGAGCCCTAAAGCAGGAACTGAAGCAGAGACCGTGGAGGAGTGCTCCTTATGGGTTTGCTCTCTGTAGCTTGTTCAGCTTTCTATTACGATCCAAGACCACCTGCCCAGGGATGGCACTGCCCACCATAAGCTAGGCCCTCCCACACCAACCATGAATCAAGAAAATGCCCACACAGGCTTGCCTACAGGCCAGTCTGATGGAAGCAATGTTCCAGTTGAGGATCCTTCTTCCCAAGTGACTTTAGTTTGTGCCAAGTCAAAAGAACTAACCAGTGAGGACTGATGTGCAGGACCACTAACAGGCAGACATATCCCTCCTGATGAAGCACATCCTGGGTGCTTCCATGGTTTGCACCTTAATCTCCGAGTCTGCTCAGGGTAACACAGTGCTGGGCAAAACCAGGAAGTACCTTCCAGAGGGAGCCAGAGTGGGTTACCAGAAAAACTATGTGCACCCAGGGAGCTAAAGGCAAGTAGTAATTTTAAGGATGTTAGTGTGGGTAGTCTGAAGGGCTCAGGGGCCCGTGTTGAGCGATCCTCGTTGCAAGCAGGACCATTATCATATCTGACTTGATACACTCACTGTGGAAAAGCTACCTTCCCACTCTGACCTCGGATACTAGACAAGTCAAAAAAAGAGGTTGACCAGTAAGAGATGTGAGAGGGAAGGAAAAAGGAAGCAGTGTGTGTGTGTGTGTGTGTGTGTGTGTGTGTGTGTGATGCAACCAGGCTTTTGAAGTGAAAAGAACGGGGAAATTGTCCATGTTGGCACTCCTTTCTTCCTCCTCTGCTCCCTTCTGGGCCTTCGACTACATCTCCTCTAAGCCTCACTAACAACTCCTTCACAAGATCTTGAGCGATGTTTCGGCCCTGCATTGACATCTGTTTCCCAAGAACACTGGGCAGCTTCGGTCTGAGTCACCAGCCGGGCACTTTATCACATGAAACCTGTGAGCTCAGTTCCTGACACACACTCAGGAGGTTTCAGTTGCTCAAGGACAAGTTGCAATAAAACTCCCCTTGCAGTTAGGACCTGGTGCTGTGTTTTGCCCCCAAGACAAGCTTTGATTCATTACTTGAACTCCCTGACCAGAACATGCTCTCCTAGACGGAGGCACAGGAGGGAGGGCCTACAAAATATCTCCCATCAGGACCAAGACAGCATCTGACTCTTGCTGAGCATCAATGGAGTAGACACAGAGGTGTGGCAAAGGGCTTTTGGGTGCCTGACCCAAGCATTTACAGGGATCTGAAGATGCTACTGACCTAGAAAAGGGTCATTGCTTTTCAAACACACAGGTGTCCATGCACACTTATACACACTTGCACACAAACGTGTGTGACTTATAAAATACAAATCCATCTCAAGTCACGGCTGACTTTAGTTTCTTGCCATAAATTTATTTTTATTTATTATTTGTGTGTATGCCATAGCTCATTGTGTGGAGGCCAGAGGACACCTTTTGAGAATCCATTTTCTGCTTCCACCATGGGTTCCAGGGAAAAAATTGAGGTCATCAGACTTGTGCAGTAAGCACCTTTACATACATACATGCATACATACATACATACATACACACACACACACACACACACACACACACACACACATCACAGACATGCACACATGTGGAGGTCAGAGGTTAACAGCAGGTGTCTTCCTCTTTCTTGTCCTGGCTAGTTTTGCATCAATTTGACACAAGCTAGAATCATTTGGGAAGAGAGACTCTGAATTGAGAAAATGCCTTCATAAGACTGGCCTGCAGGCAGGTCTGTAGTACGTTTTCTTAATGACCGATTGATGTGGTCAGACCCAGCCCATTGTAGAGGGTGCCACCCCTGGGCAGGTGGCCCTGGGGTATGTGAGAAAGCAGATTGAGCAAGCCCCGAGGGGCAAGCCAGTAAGCAGCACTCTTCCATGGCTTCTGCCTCGGTTCCTACCTTGTTTGAGTCCCTACCCTGATTTCCTTCAATGATGAACTGTGATGTGAAAGCATAAGTGACACGAATCCTTTCCTCCCCAGTTGCCTTTGGTCCTGGTGTTTTCTCATTTCAATAGAAACCCAGAATCCCGTATAAGACAATTCTTTACCTTAGTTTGTGAGACAGAACCTGGGGCTCATTGATTCTACTAGGCCAGCGGGTCAGCAAGTCTAGGAATCCTCCTGTCTCTCTGCTCCCCAGCTTTTTAGTGGGTGCTAGAGATCTGACTTAGCTCTTCAGACTTGTGTGGGGCAAGCATTTCGCTAAGCGAACCACTTCCCTGAGGCCCACAGAAAACTGTTGTCACTGAAAAACCGTTTCATCCTATCAAAAAAAGGTTGGAGCCATTGAACCAGAATCAGAATGCTGGCCTCCTCTCTGTTCATTTGATCAGATGGCTTGCTGATCCCCACTCCCAGAGTCCAGCTCCCTATTTACAGACATTTACCTAGTCTGCCAAAATGTTTCTGAATTCATCAAAGCTCAGTGCTTGGGTCAAAGTTTGAAAGTCACTAATGCAACTGCTGCCCTCGGCCAGTTTGTCAGATGCCGCCGCCATCACGCCCACCGGAAACATGATTTGGTGAATTCTCTTTTAGCTGATAGCAAACAGAAAAGCCCAGCTCCAGTTGTCCTTCCCAGGTGTGAATTATTCAGAATTCTTCCTTTACATGGCTCGTAATTGGGGAAACGTCATCATATGTCATAGCATTAATAGACACCCCGAAATGTCTTTCTCCCCTTAACCCAATTTGCTACCCTTAGTTCCACAAACTATCTGCTGTATAGATGCATCTCACCAAAGTAAATGGGAATATCCTCGAGTGCCATAATAATTTCTTATATTCCTATTTGCTTCAGAAACTAAGCAGTACCTGCTAGTTAAGTAAAAATCATGTAAATTCTAATGAACTTACATAATCTATTTTGATAAGATTTGTACTCGGAGCAGAACTGAAACAGGTCTCACATCAAGTCATGAGAACTGCTGTCCAAAAAGTCTGAGACCTGGCACTAGACAGCCAGGGAGCTTCAACTTTCTCTGTAAAATACCCACCAAGAAACAATCAAAGGGGAAAAAATGCTTAAGTGAAAATAAAGGTGGCTTTGCCAGACCCCCAGTTTGCCTCGCCATGACTGGACTGCCATTTATAAATCATGCTGGGCCAACATCTGGGCTGTGCGTCTCTGTTACCACATCCACACAGGTGCTTTTCTCATCTTATCAGATGGTCTGGTCAGCTGTTGTTTAACAGAGGATGCTGAGTCTTGCGGGTTGTGTAAGACACCCAAGGTAAAGAGCTACTACATGACAAACCTGAAGTTAAACCAAGATTTTCCGAAGGTCAAAAGTCTGTGTGTTTTCCGCCAATCAACACTGCCTTTTCAGGCAAGGCATTGTTCTGTTGCCTAGCAGCCCTTCCTTCAGTCAGGGCAGTATGGGACGGATTCAGCTATGGCCCTCAGGTAAGAAAGTGGGGAGATGTTTAGAAGGCTTAAAGTGGTGCCACCAAATAGTCAAACTGTGTCAGTACGCAAAAGTCCCAGTATTGCTCAACCACCTCTACAAAACAAGTCAAATCCATCCATATATGCTCCACTTACTCATATGATGACCTTATTAAAATGAGTCATGGTGAGCAGACAGGACAGCTCAGGAGTTAAAGGGCACTAGATGCCAAGCCCAACCACCCTAGTTAGAGCCCCAGGGTGTACACGGTGTGAGGGGAGAACCAACCTGCATGTTGTCCTCTGCAGATGACACGGTACATATGAACACACATAAATAATACAAATAAATGGACATTTTAATGTGCCGTGAAAACTGGGTATGGTGGCGTATGTCTATAATCACTATAGTACTCTGGAGGCAGAGCATCAGGAGTTCAAAGTCATCCTTGGGTACATAGGGATTTTGAAGCCAGTCTGGGCTACATGGGATCCTGTCTCAAGAAAAAAAATTGTGCCACTGGGCTGAGGAGATGGCTTAATGAATAAGGCACTCACTGCTCAAACATGTGAACCAGAGTTCATATCCTCAGAACCCACACCAAAGTCAGGCAGACATGGCAGCAGCCTGGAATCCCACCAAAGTCAGGCAGGCATGGCAGCCTGTAATCCCAGGACTTGGGAGGCAGAGATGTGGGATCCCAAGGGCAAACTTGTTAGGAAAAAATGAGCAAGGTTGGCAAGAGAGAGACTCTGCCTCAACAAATAAAGTGGGAAATAAGTCACTTGACATCAAATTTGGGCCCACGCACAGATAAATGCAAGTATACACACACACACACACACACACACACACAGAGAGAGAGAGAGAGAGAGAGAGAGAGAGAGAGAGAGACATACAGATACAGACACACAGAACACAGACACATACACATACGTAGACACCCAGACACACCCAGACACACACAAACACACACCTATACACATGCAAATGCACACGCATGTGCACATCAGAAACACCAAAAAACTAGGCCAAGAGTCTGCATATGGAGCTCCAGCTGCAGATGCAAGAACCACTGTGTGGTTCTCCAAGTACAGATGTGTTGTGAAATATTACTTTAAGATGTGTTACATTTGTTTATGTTCAGAAACATTTGTTTAATGATGCAAAGATGTGTTGCATTCTTCTGTGTTGCATTTGTTTAACTCTGTGAAGCTGTGTTACTGTGTCTACCTAAAACACCTGATGGTCTAATAAAGAGCAGAACGGCCAATAGCAAGGCAGGAGAAAGAATAGGTGGAGCTGGCAGGAAGAGTGAATAAGCAGAAGGAGAAATCTGGGAGGAAAGAAAGAAAGAGCAGGAGAGAACAGGGAAAGAAGGATGCTAGGGGCCAGCCACCCAGCCACCCAGCCACTCAGCCACCCAGCCACACAGCCATCCACAGAGTAAGAGTGAAAGTAAGATTACAGAAGTAAGAAAAGGAAAAAGCCCAGAGGCAAAAGATAGATGGGATAATTTAAAGTTAAGAAAAGCTGGCAAGAAACAAGCCAGGCTAAGGCTGGGCATTTATAATTAAGAATAAGCCTCTGTGTGTGATTTATTCGGGAGCTGGGTGGCAGGCCCCTCAAAAGAGCTAAAAAAACCAACAACACAGATGCAGTCATTGCATCAACTGCTCTTGAGTGCTCCAGATGGAAACTAAGTCAGGTAAGGACTCCAGGGGATGCCATGATACAAGAAAAAGCAGCTTACTTATTCTAAGAGCTGGCTTCAGCCGTCAACCCTCTGTGCATGGAGGTGAAGAGACGGCAAAGCTGTGGGCTGACTGTCTGCGCCAATAGGAAAGCCAGAAATAGCACTCATCACCGTGATGACTTCAAAGCAGTTCTCTGAACTGAATTAAGTGGGGGAAGAGGCCAAGTGTGGCTATTTGTGAATCAAATAAAGAGATAAATTAATTTTGTTTTTATGCAAACATTCGTCTGGATGAAGAATTAGACTGCTGGCACGAATGTGCATTAGAAGAACAGAAGCTAGATTGTGTTCCGAAGGAATTGTCTCGATGACACAGCAGTTAGTGGCCTGGCTGCCTTCTCAGAAGAATCAGCGCTTGTTAGGAGAGTGATCTTGTAGTTCAGACTCTTCAGACTGAGCACAGCAAGCTGTCACTCTGCTGGATTCAGCAATAACAAGACACTATGGCATGGAACTGTGTCTTGGGTAACTCTCCTGATGATATCTGGGTTGACCCTTACGCTTGCTTACCAGCTTTTCTAAGCTGCTGGCATCTGCAGGTGGCAGTTCTTGAGTGCAGCTCAAACAGCATCAGATTCAAACGCACCCACATGGTCATGAATCATTTGCTTTGTCTGTCTCAACTCAGAACCCTGGCGCCTGCTCCACTTAGGCAAGCAGGGACTGTATGTGCTTCTTAAATACTTAACTAGATGCATTTATTTTCGAGAAGTGGGGGAAGCTAACGAGATGGCTCCGCAGGTAAAGGCACTTGTGGCCAAGCCTAAAGGCTTGAGTTCAAATCCCCAGAGCCCACACAGTGGAAGGAGAGACCTGAGTCCTGAACCTTATCTTCTAACATCCACAAGTGTTCCATGATACACCCCCCCGACACACACACCCCCACAATAAACAAACAAACAAACAAACAAATAAATAAATAGTAAATTTTAAAAAGAGAAAGGTTAGAGGAAACTAAAGGTAACTGTGCATGGCTATCAGTCAGTTCAACCTTCACAAAGCACCTCGCTGGCCCTGCAACGCTGCCCTGCTAACACTATAGAAATTCATCACTCTTGTCTTTGGCACTGTTCACGGAAATAGAGAATAATTTCAAAAACACAAAGGTGTTACCTAGAATATCAGTGGGGGACTGGTTCTCTTCCACATCTCCAATGTGTTCTGGGCTCCATAAGTTAGACAACTTTGTCTTCAGACATAATTAAATGTGTTCGAGGATGTGTGTGAGTGTGTTTGGGGGGGTCTGTGCTATTGTACCTTGTTAAAAGAAAGTGTGTAACCAAAGATAAAGAAATGGGTCCTTGCACTTCAATGGGAGATAAGTGCCAGTGAGCAGGCAGGATTATGAGGGTGCTACCACAAGGGCAGTGAGGAGCTTTGGGACTCGGAAGCAGTGCAACACTGGAAAATGGCAACTACATTGTCAGACTTTCTGTGAGGGGCAGATATGTCCAGTGCTAGCCTGGAGGCATCACCACTCATCTGTGGCATTGCTCAGTAAGCATGTGCAGTGTGTATCCTGTGGCTAGACCCTGTGCCAGGGAATACAGAGAGGTCCCGAGGAGGCATAAAACACCCCAGATGAAGTATGAGAACACCTCTAAGAATGGCACAACTGCTTAGGAGAGACACAGCACACCCACAGGCAGCTAACCTCTGTCTGGGAAGAACTTCTTTCCGACATCTCTTGATTTTATCACTGATGTCTTCTTTCTGTGAGCATGCACAGGTGACCTCCGAATGCTGGCATCCAGGCCACATGCTCAGGCCACTGAATGTGAGTCTGCAGCCTGGTTTCAGCCAAGCCCTGTCTTCCAGGCTATCATTTCCAGCTGCTGTCTAGACACAAATGTGCAACATCAGCATTTCCAAAACTGGATTCATTTTTAATGTATTTCTAACTATAAGCTAATAGCTTTACTATCTGACCACCCCTCCCCCAAACTAAATAAAACATCAACTCATCTCTCTTCTTTCCTCTCATTTTTTTAGTCCTGATATCACTAGACAAACTTCTTAAATTTTATTTGCATTTTTTATTATGTATATGTCTGAGTGGAGGTGTTTGTGCATGAATGTATGTGCTCACAGCGGCCAGAAGAAGGTCTCAGAACCCCCTGGAGCAGGAGTTACAGGTAGCAGTGAACCACCTGAGGTGGGTGCTGAGGGTCAGACTTGGGTCCCCTGCAAGGCCAGTACATGCTCCTAACTGCTGAGACTTCTCTCCAAGCCCCACTTCACTTGTTTCTACCTCTACGAATGTCTCTCCTCTGGCCTTTTCTCTCAGGAGCCACTGCTTCTCAACACTTAACCAATTTTTTTTGGGGGGGGTGTTCTTTTTTTCTGGCAATTACAGTGTGGATGAAAATGAATAAGAAAGGTATGTCCTGAGGCAGCCAATCACAGTGTCTGCCAGAGTTCAATTGGGTTTTATTTTTTATTACATTTCGTTTATTTAGTGTGTGTATATACCAGCTGCAGAGCGTATGTGGAGGTCAGAGAGCAACTATGGGAGTCTGTACTTGCCTTCCACTGTGTGGGTCTCAGGGATTGAACTCAGGTTATCAAGCCTTGTGGCAAGTGCCCACTGAGCCACCTCCCCAGCCCTTCAGTTAGTGTTTGAAGAACCATAGCAACAAACAAGAATGGAGCACAATCAAGTTGTGATCACGTCTGAATGTCAAGCAAAGGACATTGGGCTTTATTTGGCTGGCCACAGGGGAGTGAGAAAAAAGCCTTTGGAAAGAGACGTGATGCAATCAGAGGTATGCATTAAGAAGATTAATTTGGCAACAGCTTATAGGAAAAGATTATATGGAAAATAGATTAACAGTCAGGAGGTCAGCTGCGACATACTTGTAAAAGGTTATATGATTAGTAATAAAGACCTGCACTCAACTGACAGCCGTGGAAACAGAAGGCAAGGAAAGGGAGGAATGTTTTGGAGATGAAAAACATTTCAGTTTTGAGACAAAGTCTCTCTCCACATATAATGCTGGCTTATCTTGAACTCCTGATCTTCCTGCATCTGCCTCCCAAGTGCTGGGGGTCACAGGCATGCACCACCATCCTTAACGTCTCACTATTTTTTAAAGTCTGGTGAAGGAATAAATAGAAATGACTTCCAACCTAACTGCCCAGGATGTAAGTCCTTACTACCCACCCAGGGCAATGATGATTCCATATGAAGAGCGACGGAACAAGAGAAGAAGCTTATGGAATTTATGGGGAATTGCCAAGGTCCAACTTAGACACGTTGAGTTTGGGGATATCATGATGGCAATAACACAGGGGGAGTCATAGGGCAAAGCAGAGCCAGGAGGAGCAGTGACTCGCCCCTGTAAGAGACGGCAACAGCTCTGGGAATAAATGGTCAAGATGAGAAACTGACAGAATGCTTTGGAGTTAGTCATGAGAAGAATAACACTCCTAAAGCAAAAAAAAAAAAAAAGGTGGGGGACGTCATAGGAAGTAGACTGTCAAGAGTGTGAGACAGGAGAGAGATAAGATAGAACAGCCTTTGAGGGTGATGGGATCATAGGCAAAAGCTATAGAAAGATGGAGTGGGGCAAACCACTTTGGAGTCGACACACAGTGGTACTGAAAGTTGTCTGGAACTCATTGGAAAGCACAGGGAGAGGGATGATATGAGTACTAATAAGCAAACTGAGTGGAAAGGCCAGAAGTCAGACAAGGGGCAGTTGTAGCTGCAGAGGTGAAGGGACACACCTGGCTGGCACACCAATCCTATTGGGTCACTCTCTAAGTGTTAGTGTCCAGACAACTGGAAACATCAGACTTGCTTCTCTGTGTCTAACTGACGGGAACCAGCTGACTTAAAAACTGCATTTTCACACCCATTTGTCTAAAACTCCCTCTTTAAGGACACTCAGGGCCTTAGGTCACCGCAGGGGCATCTAACCAATGCTGATCTTGCACCTCGTTCACTTCTGCTTTGATTGCTGGGATTGGCTTAGCAGCTAAGAGCACTGGCTGTTCTTCCAGCGGATCTGTTTCTGATTCCCCAGCACCCATATGGCAGCTCACAACCATCTGTAACTCCAGTTCTAGGGGATCTGACACCCTCCTCTGGCCTCTGTAGGCACGAGGCATATATGATGTGCACTAACATATCAAAATAAAATTTAATTTAAAAAATCGAACGTCTAGTTGCTACCCCCTCAATAAACAGCTTACCCAAGTGCAGTTTGACTCACTATTTTGTGGCTGTCAGAGACAGACTAATCCTCATAGGTTCTGAGCTGAGCAATTACACTGGCCCCTCCGTTTTTCTTCCTCACTGCCTTGGTCCTCCGGCACTGGCCTAACATTGTCTGTTGGCATCTTCCTTTCCTGTTTCAGTCAAAGGCTCACCACCAGCCCAGGTCAGTACTGTTGACCTTGCAAGAGCAAGGATCACCGCAGGCTGAGTGTCTCCTGATGCAGCCATCTTACCCACTGCCTAGCAGGTGTCCCCTGGGTGAATTTACTAATAATCCCTTAGGTTGAGCAATGTCCAAGGTTCACTACACAGGCTCAGAACCAGTTTCATCAGAAACCTGAGAGATGAACTCACAAGCTCACAAACCCTAAAGCATACATAAGAATTTCAAGATGGTAACATTCCCTAGGAATTCCCCAACCACACGAATCAGAATGGCCAATGGACTCACTTCCTGCCATGTTGGTGGGAAGTCTTTCCACCCCTTTTTCCTGTTCCAGAGAAGGTCTTGACCATGAAACAATTGTCAGATGGGTCCTGGGATGTCTGTGTTCCTTGTGCTCGCTTCCACGTGAGCAGGATTTCCCACGTGCCCCAGAGTGCATGATTGTTCTTGTGTGTGTGGAAACTTGAAGAAACACAGGATCCAGAAACCGCTTGTGTCTGGAGTCCACCAGGTTCCAGGCTCTAGAACGGCTCTGACTTCCCACTTTCTGCTTGCTCTATTACTACTCCACTGCCTCCCACCTCCTCTAAATCTCTCTTTAACCCTTTAAAACTGATGCTATTGGCGCCAGGGAAACACAGTCAGTTAAGTACTTGCCATGCAAGTCCAAGAACCTGAGTTCGATTCCCAGGCCCCAAGTGAAAAGCTTGGCCTGGTGGGAAGCACTTGTAATCCCAGCAGGGCAGAGGAGGATACAGGGAATCCCTGGGGCTCAGTAACCAGCCAATTCAGCCTAATTGGCAAGTTCCAGGTCCCAGTGAGAGACTCTGTCTTAAAAAAAAAAAGTGGATGGATCCTGATGCTTTGTCAGTTTATTCATGGTTCCTAACCCTAGATTTGGAGTTTTCCTCCATGCCCTACAGGACTTAGGCCGTTCATCAGCTGGAGACTCACACAATTCTCTTAAATGAGAAAAGAATTACAAGCACAATTTCTTTTTACCTCCTTAGATACTGTTATCTTAGATAATAAAAGGAAAATCTTATCCCTTCATGAACTCAAAGCCACTTCTGTCCTTGAAGTCTTGCCGGTTCATCAACTGCTTCCAGCTCAATGACCATGCTGTCTTTCCTTAAGAGTTAAGTTATGAGCAACCTGAAGGTTTCACATTGACTCATGCCCAGTAGTGCTTCTCTTTAATGAACTGAACTTACGATGTCTCTTTATTAGCCATAGCTCCCAGGTCAGAAGATGACAGCAGTGGCCAAAACCAAAACCTGAATCCTTGATGATGGATTATGGCCACAGACTAGTGCAGGTAATTCTAAGAAAGACCTGAGTACAGACAAAAGATTGATCAAATCTTTAATTCTAGTTGGTACCATTGACCCAAGCCCAATGCAGTCTCCTTGGAAACTGGGCTAAGCTGTGAAACAGCCAGTGGCATGTTTGGACTAGAAAGATATCTGGTCCTTACCACCTCTCCATTGGGCTGTACCATAGCTTCTGCTAACCCTTCACAGATTGTAGCTGGACAGGTATAAATGCCAAGCAATCTCAAGTCTGCTGGGACTCACTAACTACCTGAAAATGGCAAGGAATGGCAGAAAGAAACCAAAGGAAACCCATCTACTTGACAAAAGGGCTTTGAACCTTCCCTTCTGTCCACATAGACTAGGAGGAGGATTTTTGGAGGATTCTAAAAGTCAAAACTCTCACTACATCTTATGTCTATGACTGGATAAAGTAATTAAATACATGTGAACACAGCAAGCAATACAGTATATGGCCGCAGGAATTCTATGAAATGGGGAACATTCTTATACAAGGGTGTTCTCGATTGGTGCTCCCAGCTAGGGTGGCCAGTACCGTTCAGTGATGAGGCTGAAACCACAAAGAACCAAAACTAAAAGGTGATGTAATGACCATGTCCTGGATAATGCTAGTCTTCAGCTGGATAGGTAGAAGACAAAGGAAAGAAGAGGAGAAGAAAAAGGCCTTTTATTATGTACTCAACTCCCGGGAGGAAAAACTAGACAAGGCAGGTACAAGTATGTTCAGTACAATATATAAATATATATATTTATGTGTATATATATTTATGTGTATATATATGTATGTATATATACATATACATTCAACAATGAAGCAAGCAAGCTTAGCTAGATTCTCCCACCTAGAAAACATTCTCACAAAACATGCAAAGCCCTCTTGCTCCAAATCCTTGATTATCAGAAGACCATCTGACTATTAATTAAATCCGCATTATGGTTTTAAAACGAGACTTTATGATTTGCTTAGCATTAATCAACACTATGGGACTTATCCACCTCAAGGTGAGCTAACAAAATTGAATTCTTTGACCTGAAAAGATCCAGAGTCCCAAACGCTGTTATTTCTTTCCTTCTAACACCCTCACCATGAGGTGCAGCCCAAGCCCTTGGCCCTCCAACCTCTTTCTTGTTAATCAGCTTATTGCAATAGAATTAGCAAGCATTCCAGGGCCTACAGACTACCGGCTAGGTGTTGGCTGTGGACCTTCAGAAAACAAATGAAGAAATTGTTTAGGAGATGAAAAGATGTGTTACATAGACTGTACATTTTAAGGGAGAAGGCAGAAGAATCTCAAACTAAGAGCCAGCCCGAGTTGTTCATTAACTACCACATATTTGGTGGCAGGGAGAGGGATATTGTGACTAAATTAGTCTTTCACCTTAGTTAAGCATGTAGGCTATAACACCACAGCCAGAATGTAAAGAAAACCAGTAAAAGGCTAAGGAAAGACACCACCTTGTAACTTAAACACTGCACCAATGATCTTTGTGTTCTCTAGCTGTGGATCTGAGTTGCTGTTAGTACTACCGCAGAACAAGCAATGTCTACAGCAGAAGGTGATGAACTTTGACATGAATTCATCCCTCTCAATGGATCCCTGCAACTATCCTCTACGAAGAGCTTTGACAAATTCAGCTAAACACAAAAAGACATTACCCGCCTGTCTTTAGAAAATTATGTTTATCCATGCAACCCATTCACAGCACAAACTCACGCTCCGGCAAAGCACTGGGTGGGCTTCTGTGGGGGAACAACTGCCCTTTGTCCCACAAGCATGTCTTGGACAAAGAATGTATTCTTACTTTGTCCATTTTTCCTTCTGTCCTGCTCCATCACATGAAATATTGCTTGACCTTTGACTCAGACCCCAGACAGTCTACCTGCTGATCTCCCAGCCTCTGTTCAAACATGCTCTAATCACCTCTGTCTCTGTAAGGGTCATCAGTGGTTTTTCCCATCACACTCAAGAGCCTCCCTGGGCTTCAAAGTACCTCTCTTTTTCTTCACATCCTTGTCTCTTTCAAATTCAACTTTAAAAAAAGATGGTTTCTAGACCAATGTTGGTTCAAAAAGCAAGGAAATGAAAGTCTCTGGGGTTTTCTAATTCACTGATTGATAGAATCAATTACCAAATGTCAGAAAGATGGGGTGGTGGGTTAGAACTACCACATGCAATGGTCAGAGATAAAATTGGGATCCTACACTTAGATTAACATTTATAAATGACAGAGGTGGGGTTATCTCTATAAGTTCAAGGCCAGCCTTGTCTATACAGTGAACTCCAGGCCAGCAAAAGCTACATAGTGAGATCCTGTCTCTAAAAATCAAATCAAACCAAACAAAACTGATAAATAAGTATGGCTCATTATGATGAATACTCTATGGTTGTGCTAGATGCAGAGTAGGAGGGGTGTCACAGTGAATAAAGTTATGAATGCACCCAGGGTGCAACACTGTCTGCAGAGCACCCTCATCAAGGGACACTGAAGCCTTATCAACTTGTCCTCAGGGCTGACAATCTTATCTGGAGTGCTTCTGGTTCAGTGCATCACATTGGAAGAGAATGACCATTGGGAGGAAGCCAGAGGACAAAGTCCTGGGTTGAGAAGATTCCAGGTCCTACATCTGAAGAGGAATCTCCCAAAGAAGTAGGCATGTTTATTTGGCGAAAGGAAGCATGCTGTCAGAAGACTGGCAATCACAACAAATCTATAAAGAGGCCGGGCGTTACCGTGGATCGGGAACGCAGAATGAGCACTCAAAACAAAACAAAAACACAACTGTGACAGTGCCTGTGGCAACGTCTTCTGGCCTCAGAGTTGGGGGGACTCAAGAAACTGAGCTGTCCCAGCATGGGACCCCACGGATCATCTTCACGGGATGTAAGCCAACTGCCACCTTCTTCCAGTTTCTCAAGATCAACCGAAAGTACAGCTTTTAAGGCAACATAGTTCAATTTGTAATTTTTGCAAATATTTCAAAATTCTCAAGAAACGGTGGTGCCTGTGGGCAGGTGGCCGCCCAACTTGTCAGTTTACAAGATCCCGGGGAAGCAATTCTTAGTTTCAACAGACTGTGGAAGGGAGGAGACTTTTCTGGACAGTGAAAGAACCTTCAAACGTTTGGGATTCCTCTACAGAGAAGGGTTTTCTAGCATATTCTGAGCAATGAAAAATAATGAAGTCACTCCTGGGTGACAATGCGTGAGGGATTCCAGAGAAAGTGTTCTCTCCTTAGGCATAGGTATTGAATGGAATCATACTACAATTATGTTTTCCCATTTATAAAACGCATTTGTATCATCAGGTATTTAAAGTTCATAGACCAACACCTACAAGGAGAAACGTAGATGTTTCTGATTTACAAAGGTGTGGGCTGATATCTGAACTAGGAAATCATTTTCAGAAGCAAGCAGGCCCTTGAGTGGCAGGTCTAGGGTTGGGGGAGTCAGAACCTCCACCCCGTCACTCTAAGCTAAGGTCTGGAAGTAGTCTTCGTTTCACTGTATCTGCTCACTCTTGCATTCCTACAGCTGTCCTCTTTCCCAAAGGTTTCTGTACATTTTCATATTCTGAAGCACCTTCCAGTCCTTTCCATGTCTCCCTGGATCCTTCATGATTTCTTGATGACACTCCCCTAACCTGGTTCTATCAGCCATGGGAATGTCTCCTCAACTCTAGGTGTCCCAAGCTATACTTACACTTGACAAATGTCCAAAACATACATCTTCTGTGTATCTCTTACATATCGTCCCTGTAAGGATAAAAACCTGCCTTAATTTACTCTCTGTCTCTCTGTCTGTCTGTCCATCTCTCTCTCTCTCTCTCTCTCTCTCTCTCTCTCTCTCACACACACACACACACACACACACACACACACACACACACACACGCCCTGCCTCATTAGCGAATCATCCAATCTCTGAATTTCTGGATTTGTCAATGAGGGTGATGATGTCATCAGGCACAGCATCTCCTTCTCACAGCCATCTTTGCTTCCTTCCAGAAATTACCAGTTCTGACAAAACCCAGCCAGTGTCTTGTTTCCTGCATTCCCAGTGAGGAGACTCAGTAGAGATTTTTACATTTTAATCTCACAAACAGCAATCTGAAACACACCATTATTCCTGGGGTTGGGATGAACCTTAGCCAGGAATGGAGAAATGGTGTCACACACGCACACAGAGACAAAAACAAATCTTCCAAATGACTTAGTTTGACTACTGGAGGATTTTTTTTAACTGCCAAGGGGTCTTCCTTGTTGGCTCACAACCTAATGCTGTGATATTTTCTAATGCACTATATCCAAACCTGGGCAGCCAGATGTCAATCAGCATGAAATAAATCGATACAACTTTTGTCTATCAGATAAAATCAAAGATGAAAATGTATGGAAACTGGAAAAGATGCATAGAAATCAATAAGGGGGAAATTCCAAGAATTCTAGACCCCTCAGCCAGCAAAGCAGACTGTTTGCCTTTGGTTTAGATTCCTTTGTTGTGTGGATCTGGCTGGTCAAATGACCAGTTAAGAATATTTCATAGGGTGAGTGTTCCGTTGCTCTAATCTCACCAGACAAGGTTCATATTTGTGTAGGTTACTTATTCTCCCTTTGTTGACTAAGTCAATAATCAGAATCAGCAGGTTTGGAGTCAGATTGGCAGGGGATCAGCAGCCTGGCTTGGGAGGAGGGAGTATAAAAGCCCCTCCACCTGAGAGCGGACTTCACAGAGGTCCACTGGCTCCTAGCAGGATGGCTTCCTCTCATCTGATCCTCCTTTGCCTCGCTGCACTGGCATTTATGTCTGAGGCTGGCCCTGCGGTAAGTGATCCTATAGAAGCCTTTGCAGACATGGCGGGTGCACCTTAGATAAAAGAGAAGTGGCTTCCTCCAGCTTTGGCAACTAGCTGGTGTTATTAGGACAAGGATGCCCATTAAAAACCAAAGAGAAGATCTGGAGTTTAGACCCTTGGCTCTTTCTCCTGTTGCATTGGTGAATTGAGTCTGTAATTCTCAGTATCTTGATGTCCTTGGATAATAAAAATATGAAATAAACATAGAAATAAAGATGTAAAAGTCCTGGGCATGTAGGGTAGTGGTGCAGTGTATGCCTAGCATGTGGAGAGCCCTGTGTTCAATCTCCAGCTGTAGAAAAATAACACATCATCAGTGAGGCTATTAATATTGAATTCTCATAAAATATATTTAATATATTTATTATACCTATTGTGTAAGGTTATATTTTGGTTCTTTAGCTAATCAAGATGTATTATTGATCATTATTTGTTTGGGGAGGAAGCAACACTCTATTCTAGTATCTGATGGAGTTTTCTAGAAGAGTGAATCAGTACAATTAAATGGGTCAGGAAATATGTGGGTGTTATGTTACAACTAGAGGGAATTACTATAGCAACAGCTGATTAAAATGGTCTCAAAAAAAAAAGACCATTCTGTCTTTTTGCACCATGCACCTTTCCAGTGGCTTCGTTCAGATAGAGAGGTGAACAAAGCCACGGCTCTCAGAGGGCCTATTTTCCCTTTGAAAATTCATTATACATGTCCCTGGTGCACAGCAGTGTGTCTGGAGGCAGAGCTGTTCTTGCTTGGGAAACAATGCTGCCTGTGTTATACTGAATAAAGAAGCACATTAATTGTCAACACTTAAGTTATCGTAATGGGATCAGCATGTACTTTTGGGTTTGTTCCAGATTCTAACACCAGAAAGAACAAGCCTTCTTACTCCGATCAATTTCACTGACCTCTCTCTTGTCTTCTCTATGCCCAGGGCACTGGAGAATCCAAGTGTCCTCTGATGGTCAAAGTCCTGGATGCTGTCCGAGGCAGCCCTGCTGTGGATGTGGCCGTGAAAGTGTTCAAAAAGACTGCTGAGGGAACCTGGGAACCATTTGCCTCTGGGTAAGCTTGCAAAGCACCCTGCCATGGGATTGGTTCTATCTTTCCATTCACCCTTCTGCTCGTTAGAGACTGGCAGACACAACGTACCAGCTGTAGAGCTAAGAGAGATGTCTCAGTGGTTAAGAGCACTTACTGTTCTTGTAGAGGACACAGGTTTGGCTCCCAGCACCAAAATGGCAGCTCAAAACCAGTAACTGTAACTCCAGTTTCTGGGGACCCAGCATCCTCTTCTGAGCACTATGCATGTGGTGCACAGACACATGTGCTGGCAAAACATTTATACACATAAAGTAAAAGGAAACAGTCTTATAAAAACAAAACTGGCAGCCAGAGAGTCTGTTAGAAGGTTAAAGGTGTGGGCAGAGACCTTTCTTAAGAAAGCTGCTTTCTTGCTTTGCTTAGCTGAGCATGACCAGGAACCAGAGCACAGTCGAGGACTGAAGGGAGGAAAAGGAGAGTCAGTAACTCCTCTGCTTCAGTAGGAGTTTGCACTCTTACATCACAGCCCACTTGAAGAAGGTGATGAAAAACACAGCCTCTAGGGACTGGAGAGATGCCTCCGTCAATGAAGCGCCTGCTTGGAAGATAGGGTACTTGAGTGTGAATCCCCAGACCCTGTGTAAGAAGCCCAGCATGGTAGTGCATGCTTATAACCCCAGCCTGGGGATGGGGGCTTAGAAACAGGAGGACCCTGGAGTTCCCTGGCCAACCAGCCTCGCTGAATGGGTAGGTTCATGTTCAGTGAGAGACCCTGTCTCAAAAATCAGCATGTAAAATAACCGAGAAAGACAGCCAGCTTTGAGTTCAGGTCATGCAAATGTGTACACACACTAAATAAAATAATACACACAATCACACAACAGAGAGAGAGAGAGAGAGAGAGAGAGAGAGAGAGAGAGAGAGAGAGAGAGAGAATTATAGACTCCATGGCCCCAATGAGGCACATGACAAATGCATATAAAACCATACAAGTAATTTCAGAAGTGTTCAGATTCCCTGGCACCCATGGGTGATGCTCAAGCCTTGAGTCCTGGTCTTAGAATCTTAGGAAGGATGTACTGTGTGCTGATTAATTACTGAAAGGAAAGGAATGATGAAGCACTCTCCTGGAGCTTCCTGGCGTTATCCGGAATCAGGGTTTTTTTAATGTACATTCAGAACAGAGTAGCTCCGTGCAGGGCTAGCAGCCACCATGCTTAATAAGAACCACATCAACAGAGATCTGCAATGAACAATCCCACAATCATCCTCTAGCATGCCAAAATGACTTCACACCTGTGCTGGCCACTTAACAGTGTGTGTGTGTGTGTGTGTGTGTTAACCACCACAGAATTCCAAAGAAATTACTAATTAACCTAAACAAATGAACCAGAAGAAAAAGCAGCTAAGATGCCCTTAGCACCTAGCAGAAACAGCTAAGCCCTATGTCTCCTGAGTGAAGTCTTTGTATTAAGTTTTAATTGAATACCAAGAACCACTAATGTTCCTTGCCAATCATTGGGAAGATCATTTTCTTCGGTGCAGTTTTAACTGAGTTTCTATTTGTTAATTTCTTCCTGATTATATGTGTGTGAGGGTGTGTGTGTGTAGTGGTTAGGGGAGTCTAAGTTGAAACAGAATCGACACCCAAATATCCAAGCTTTCTTGGGACTCTTATTTCTTGTGAACACCCCCAAAAGGCGGGTGGAGAGATGGGCACAGGTGCAATCAGAGTCACTAAAGACAATTGTCACTTTGTCTTGGTTTTAATGAAATGAGGAGTCGTTTCTGACGTTTCCGTTAGGAACTGGTGCCTATGTAGAAACGGAATCGCTTGGTGTTTCTTGTTGGCAAAGAATTGCCAAGCAGATTAGATTTGTAAAAGGAGAAAGTCAGTTAGGTTCTTCTTTGTTTATTAGGTTTTCTACTCTGACAAACGACACAGGCTCCGGAAGTCACCCTTGTGCCATGGGACACTGGCCTGTCACTCTGCTGCCACAGGGGGATGTCAGAGTTAGAGCTGCTTGTGACATTTTCAGGGACTGTCATGGACTTTCATCAAGTTGTTAACCTTGAATGCAATAGTGTGTGTGTGTGTGTGTGTGTGTGTATGTGTG
>CABHPH010154170.1:0-25140 GCA_902168325.1 Peromyscus nudipes
TTTTTACTATTATGCTAAAAGGGAAACTCGACTTAGGTGACTAACTGTAGCTGTTTCTTCCTGTTCATATACACAAAACAAACTTTCCCCGTGTGTGTGTTGTGTCTGCTTCATTTTTAAATTTTGATAAGTTGTGTTTTCATTTTCTTTAAGGTATTTTAAAATTACCTTGAGACTTCTCTAGCTCTTGGATTGTTTATAAGTACGTTGTTTCATTTCCAAATACTTGGAAATTTTCCAGCTACATTTTTATTATTGATTCCCAGTTTATTTCTTTTGTGGTTTGAGCATATAATTTTGGAAAGAGGGATGTTAAAGTCTCCAACAACAATAGTGAATTTTTATATTTCTCCTGTCTCTTTCAGCTTTTTCCCCCTCACTTATGATATTTATTCTTGCTTACTAGCTGTATGTGTGTTTAGGGGTGCTATGTCTCCTTGGAAAATTGAATTTTTCATCAGTATGTAATGCCTGTCCTTTTGATAATCTCTTACTTTGATGTTTACTTTAGTGGGTAATCTAGTTACTTCAGTTTTCTTATTATCAACATTGGTATGGCATACCTTTCACCTCTCTCTCTCCCCTCCCTTCACACCCACACCCACAAACCCACACCCACACATACATACCCTCCCCACACACAGTCACACACAGAGATTTTTTTTGATTAATTAACGCTGATATTTTGTCCTTTAATTAGTATATTTGGACAATTATTTTTCTTACTGTTTTATTTTCTGTGTGGGGGTATTTTGCCTGCATATATGTCTATATACCACATATGTGCCTAGTGCCTGTGGAAGCCAGGAGAGAGCTAGAACTGTAATTACAGACCATTGTGAGCCCTGATGTGGGCTTGAACTTAGGTCCTCTGGTAGAACAGTAAGTGCTCTTAACCTCTGAATCACCTCTCCAGCCCTCAGACCATTAATTATTTTTAAATAATTATTACACACTTGAATTATTATGTACCTACAACATTTTTGTTTTTTCCATTTGTTACATATGCGATTTGTTTGTTTTTCCTTTCTCTTTTTCTACTTTTTCTAGAGTTCTATCCCTTTTAATTAGTTTCCTATCTAAACTAATACTAATAAACTATATTTTTCTTTAAAAAAAACTTGTTCCCATGGTTACCTTGTAATTTCTAATATGTATTTTAAGGACCTAAATACATATACAGCCCTGCTTTCCTGCTATATTCTTACATCTTTCCTCTAATTGATTATTACTAATTCTTGCTTTTTTCCCTATTTTTAAGATTCTCATACATGACCTCATTTTTCTCTCTACCCTCTATGTTTTCTTCCTCTGCCTTTCTTACATAGATGATATAGACTTCCAATACTTCAGTGATAATGATATAATAATGCAAATGGGTATTCTAACTTCATGGCAAAACTATGAATAGTTTAAGGTGATATATGCTATCTAGTCCCAATCAAAAATCCATTATTAAGGAGTCTGGATAGGCATAGAAGTTAACTCACAGGCCTTTAGACATCTTCAAGATATTTGCTAGCTTATGGACCTTGTACTTGTGCTTAGTATACCAAATGGCTTGACAGTTCAGTACTGCTGACTCACATTCAGCTCTTTATGTGGGACCAGACTAAGAAGCATTCTTCAGGCTCTATAGAGAAATCACACATTTTGAAGGATCTAAGAGCAAAGCAGGCATTTGGATGTGAGGGATTTGTTGATGCAGGTGCTTAACTGCTCCTGAGATGGAGATTAGGTTTAACACATCATGGTGAAAACCACTGTCCCACATGACACCTAGTTCATAGCCACTCAATTTCACTTTTACAATGAAATCGTCCTTACAGCCAGAAGGTATGCTTGACTTTATCATATAAGCTTACAACTGGACCCCCTCTCCTCTCTTTTTTTCTTTTCTCTCCCTTCTCAGCACTCTCTACTTGCCCCTGAATAGAATTTGGAAATATAAATGTAAGAGGGATTATGCTGTAAGCTTGTTCTTCATAAAGGAACAGCTTTTAATTAAATTAGGAAAAAAAAATCCCGCCACAGGCAACACTTAAACTGACAAGGGAAGGGTTCTGTTAATCTTCGAGAGAGGCGCTATACCCTGCATATAATCTAATTAGGTTGAGAAAAGGCCTATTCAGTCCTAGGGGGTTTACCAATGTCCTTTTAAATTGAGGACACAGCATTTATATAAAGTCATGTTAATATCAGCCAATACATTTCTAAACAGTAATTTAAAACATTACATGTTATTATTAAATGAAACCTCGCTGTAACTTCTTACTGGATGCGACAACTTTCATTTCACAAGAGAAATTTCATCCAAGAACAGGCCTTTTGCTCCTCTCTGGTAATTTATTGACTCTGAAAGTGTTAAATAATTAGGTCTAAGTTCCCTGGAAAACAACTTCACTAGGGAAATACATGTCAAAGCTATATTACAAAGGATAATGTATTTGGATTATGTTTCACTTCTGGGCCCTGGTAGTGAGTGATAACGAACAACTTTCATATTAAAAATTACATTACAGTTGAGAAGTGAGGAGTAGGTTATTTTCTGAGGTCGTTCCCGGCGTTCATTCCTAGCATCACAAAGACAAAACAGGATATTTTACTCTTTGTTTTTCCCAACTTCAGCTCTTTCTCTGCCACCCCAACCAAACTGTCATTGCTCATATTTACTTTTTTTAAAAAAACTAAGCAAGGTAGGCTAACAGAGTGTCATATCCATAGATTATAATGGAAAGTCATCTATGAATCCTAGTCAACAGTCCAGTTGAAGAAAATTATAATTCAATGAGTAAGCTGGATACCAATAAACATTTAAGTTCATAAAGTATTTCTTCTCAGTTGAGGACTCTTCTTGCTTTATTTTTTATTGCCACCCAGAATCTCTGTTTTGGTATTTTGAGTGACATTATAAAATAAAATGAAGGATATATTATTAATTAATTGAATTTCACCTAGCACTTCATTTTTAATTTAAAAGATTGTGTGTGTGTGTGTGTGTGTGTGTGTGTGTGTGTGTGTGTGTGTGTGGTGTAGGTGTATGCATGCCTTGGCAAGAGGACAAATTGTGATCATCAGTTCTCCTCTTTGTTAAGGGGATGGAACTCTGATCATCGGGGCATCATCACTGACAGCAAGCACTTTTTCCCACGGAGCCATCTCACTGGCTGCTTCCATTATTCATTAGTTCATTGATAGCTGGATGACTTGGGAAAGATAAGAACAACCAAGGCAACAGTGATGTCTCAGGAATCTAGTCTAGCCCAGTTCCCGATAGTATGAGGCCTGGACCCTGGCCACCCTTAGGAGTGCTTTTTACTTTGTTTTAGTGCTTTCCCACAGTGATGAATGAACGAGGCATTAATTCCAGACAAGTTCATCTCTCTCTCTCTCTCTCTATGTTTTCTATCAGTACAATAAAATGTATTTTCCAGTTTTGAAGATAATGTGTTGATGAAATTAATCCGCAACAAGAGGTACCAATTCATTTTATGTAATAGCTAGGGAGCATCTAATTTCTAGTTCTGTGTTGGAAGCCCAAGCTGATATCAGATTTAAATTACTGTTTGGGGACTTAATAAAGAGTCCATTTTTAGGCAGAATGTTTCTTGGCTTTCATTTGCATAGAGACTTACATAAGTGGCCCAAATCCTTATCATTTATGTAAGAATTCATTAAGTGCTTAGAATATATCTAGAAAAAAAGAAGTTCCTACAAATGCTGGGGATATTAATAATTTGGGGATACCCCATTCTAGTTAGAACCATAGGTCTTTGTTCCTAGTAGGACTTATTTCAATTCTTGATCAGTCTCTTTGTAACTGAATTGTCTTAGCCTTCTTATTTAAGTTCTTGAGTCTCAGAAACTTTGCGTTTAAACTAATGATGATAACAAATAGCAAATTCTTGATTTAAGGTTTAACTCCTCAATAATTCATTACTACACATATATATTAGAATCAATATTACATAATACTGTATGTACCATCAGAAAATAAGATTTCAAATTGTTTTGCCAGTTAAGAGAAATTTCAATTGATATAAAACAGAGGGAAGATGTATCACATCACCTCAACCAAAATGAATCCAGAAGTTGAATGACCCCAAAAGCAGCTCCTACACAACAGCAGCCTCAGGTTCTCTCTAGACTTCTTCTGCCATGAGGTAGTTTTGTCTTTGGATTCATCCCCTAGAGATTGTAAGATGACCTCCAAAGCTCTGGTCTCATATTATCACAGGACATTGTACAGGGACAAAAGGAAGGAAAGAGGAGGACAGAACACATGAAGGGTTGGATGTATCACCACTTGTGTGCTAGCAAATTAGTCTACCTCAATTCCATAGACACCAACATTTAACATGAACCTCCAGTGAGCCAGAGACAGCCAGTCTATGACTAAAGACAAAAGCAATAGCCACAGTGTTGTCCTAAACTGTCTCCTCTAGCCACTGTTCCCATAGAGAAGGATGACAAGAACCTAAGAATGTCTGCTTGTTTGGTGGATTGTTTTGAAGGAGAGAAATCCTGACATTAAACCAGTGTAAGCTTTTTTATTTATTAGTTTTAAGCCAGTCTACTTGGCTCATGGTGGATGGAGATATTTGCTATTTTGAACCACAATCAAACCTGCCCCTGGCTACAAAACTATCTCCAACTTTAAAAACTATTCACTACATATTACTCAAAAGAGAGCTAAAAATGAAAGTGTAGAACTATTAGTCCCCTTATGCAAAAGGTATGTAAGGTCTTCAAGCCCCTTGTTAAACATAATAAAATCTTTTTTTTTAAATTTCCCTACTCTGATTCAATTCAGTAGTTTGGAATTTCATTTGTGTCCATAGTTCAAACATTACTAACAATAATAGGAAGGCAATGGATGACTTATACTAACCAAAATTCTGCTCCTAGATCCAAGAAAGGACCCACAGCATGTGGTGTCCCCATGTTTGTTAGTCAGAGTTTGTGGTTGACAAATTCCTAAGTGAAGTGACTTAGAAAGAAGGCAGTTTTGGCTTATGGTTTCAAAACTTTCCAACCATGGCAAACTGGTTCCATTGTTCTGGACCACGATGATGCAGAACACTATGGCAGAGAAGGTGTGGAACAGAGAAGGAACAGAACTGCTCACTTCATAGTGACCAGGAAGCAGAAGAGACAGGAAGAGGCCAGAGTAAGATCTAACTCCATGAACCTGCATCCCCTAAGCAGGACCTACAACTTAAAATTTCTTCCAGACAGAGCCATCAGCTGGGGAATGAAACTTCAACAAACAGACTCTTGCAGGACATTACAGATTCAAACTAACATAGCATATCTCAAAAAAATGTGACTTTTACTTTTTTTTTAAGTTGGAGGTTAGACCTAGTACAAAAGCAATCTATCAGAGGTATATACCTCACTTTCTTTTTATTTTAAGACAGATGCTTTGCTAAGTGACTCAGGCAAGCCTTAAATTTAATCTGCATGTAGCAGAGGATAGCCTTGAATTTGGAATTCTGTTTCAGCCTTCTGAATGAGTAGGCAGTCCATGTTAGAGGCCTGTACCATAAGGGTTGGCTTTGGTTTTGCTTTAAAAGAGAAAATAGAAAAATTTTATTTAGCTGGTAACCAACTAAGGAGATATGCCATAGCTATGTGAGGATGTTTATGAGTATATCTTCACACCAGTCTTGGGAATATGTCTGTGGTAGTTTGAATGAAAATGTTAAATGAAAATATTAGGACACGTGGCCTTGTTAGAGGAAGTGTGTCACTAGGGGTGGGCTTAAAGGTTCCAGAAGCTCAAGCCAGACCCAGTGTCACTCTCTCTTCCTGCTGCCTGCCAATCCAGATATAAAACTCTCAGCTCCTTCTACGGTACCACGTCTGCGTGTGCTCCACCAAGCTTCCCACCATGACAATAATGAACTAAACCTCTGAATTTGTAAGCCAGCCCCAATTAAATGTTTTCATTTATAAGAGTTGCCGTGGTCACCATGTCTCTTCACAGCAATAGAACATTAACTGAGATAATACCCTTTAAACAATGTAAGAAACCTCTCTAATATATAAATATAGCTTCATTATGTCAATTTCAATAGACAGAAGAATGGATCTCACTTCGTTTGATGCCTTGACAAATAGATATATGAAAGAATGGTTACCTGCGAGTAATCACATTTTTTTTCTGCTGTTTTATCTAGCATTTCTCCCATTCCACATTAAATATGTATTGCAAGACTGGGTTCATAGTATGCATTCCTAAACATTATTACATTAATTAATATGTTTTGGTTTTATAAGACAGTAAATTTCTTGTGAGTACTCAATTCAGAAAAAGTAATGTCAGATAGTTGTGTCACCAGGCTATTTCTTTTGGTGTTTATCCTTTCATTTCAGATACATCATTACTAAAAGTCTGCAAAAGACAGATGTAATAGCACTACCCTAGGTCATAAGTTATTTTATATTTTATCTTATATTTTAGTGCTTTATTCACTCTTTCAAGCATTTCAAATCAAAAGAGTAACTAAAAAAGTAAACTAACATTAGTACATATCTCAGCTTGGGTGCCAGATGGGAGACTGGGGAGCTCAAAAATCATTTATAAGTCATAAGCTTGTGTTACCCATGTATAAATGTTGCTTTTTTAAAGTTTAAAGAAAAACCAAGCATTGAACATGTTTCTTGGCTATTCCATGAGGAGAAAACAAAGAATTGTTCTACTAAAGAATCAGCCATCAGGTACAACAAATTATGGCTTGGAAATTATTCAACTATTGAAAAGTTGAATAAAAATTAAATAGTACATATGAATTTAATGATCCATTTTGAGATACTTCTGTATCAATTCACAAGAAACTATTGTCAATAAGCCCTTCTGTTTTTAGGAGTCATACTATGGACTGGAGAAATTCTTGAAAAATGATTTAAATTGCTGCTCAAACTTAAATTCCTGCTAAAAGAATTGTAGGCCTATACAATGATTTCCCAATATTTCACCCTACCATACACTGAATCTTTCATTCTTCAGCCATACAATGAGTGTGCATTATGTCATGTGTGTAAAAAATGAGAAGGGAGGATTATGAACTTATGGGCACTCACTTGGCATTGAAAACTGCAAGTAAAGACAGTTATTACCACAACAGTATATCCCGAATGCAAGAAAAGGGGAGAGCTAACTGCTTTATGGGAGAGATCATTCCACAAATGTTCTTCCAGCCTACAAATTGAAGTCAGAATGCCAAAAGAAAAGGACTAGTCTTTTAATGGGGCAATGGGGACAGAAATCATAGAAGTGTGGGGAAATATGACGGATGCCTCGTTATTTACAGACTGCTATCAGAGTGCCCGGAGGAGTTTAGAAAACAAGGAGACAAATTTGTCCTTCAAGAATACAACTATCAAATTAAAGTTCTAAGGGGACTTCATATCAACAAATGGAAACTGATGATTCAAAAAAAAACCCTGTTTATAGTTTCTTTGAAATTATTAATCTATATAAGGAAACACAGGATAAAGGAGAAGCAGAGAGGAAGAAATTGACAAGAACAATACCTCTTAGGTAAGTGACCAGTCTCACTAATGAGCTCTGAGAATTCTGTCTCTGAAAACTGGCTGACTCACATCACTGAATGGTCAACTCCCTTCACTCTCGTGTCTCACCTCATCCTATCCATCATCTGCTGAGCTGGACTAAGGTTCAACTACAGATTTGCCTAAAACAATAGAATACACTCATCTTGTAGGTTCCACATTATGCTTTATTAATGAATTCATATATATCACATTACATGTTAGAATACTATCTCCTTCAGAAAAAGAGTCCTCTGTCCTGCTACTGAGTGTGTCACTCATATGAAAATATTTCAGTGTTGTTTTTATTTAAATTGTTGACCTAAAGTAAGATAAAAGCACATGCTTTTTATTCCATCTTCTCACAAGCTTCCTATTACCCAAAAATTAACAATAAGGGGTATTATTTTGTATACAGTTATGACATAGTAATAGTTTATATAAATGTGAGAGTTTATGAAATATAATAGTCATCTAAATGAATGTTCATTAACTTTTGTATACAATTATATTTTTCCTAACATCAAAACATTTGTGAATAATATAGAATACATGTTTCATAATAAATAATACCATCTGTTTTCAGTACCATCAAAGACTGGAAGAACTAACTTGGAAGAAAAACAAAGCAAGACCAAGCAATATTCAAAGTCTATTTGCAGTATAAAGTTGCAAATGCAAGCATATAAGCTATTTGGTTTTATTATCTTTTCAGCTATAATCTGCTGTGATCACCTTCCAGCTAATACAATTGTGCTTGTATTTGCAGGCATATATACAGCATGGATTCCTCTAAGTTTGAGCTTTCCAAACTGAATTTCTAAGAGCTAGTCAGGAGCAAGGGGGACAGGGGAGGGTTCTCAAATGAATATTCATGCTGGACTATGAAAGTGAGGTCAACCAAAACAGAGCAGGATTACAGGAGGGAGAAAATTCTGACAACCAAAAAGTGTATTGGGAAGATGACATGGGATGGGAAGATGGTGTGGAAGTGTGCAAGATGTTGTTAGTGAAATGGAAGTCTTAATATGATTCAGTGTGATCCTAGTAATAGATGGAATTCACTCCAGTAAGCCCTACAGATAGGATGTTACAGTTGGAAGTAGCCCTTTGCACTTGAGATATCCATCTGGGAGGATGTAATTTAAGTCACTAACAAAGCCTGGGTGACAAAATGAGAAGGGACAGATGTCAAATGCAATAAAAAAAATGTAAGGAGAGTAGTAGTGAAGAAATGTTATGCATGGATATACTTGTTTGTAATATATTGGTAAAATCGGGTATCTATGATTAAATAGCTAAGGAACAGATTTTTACTATAGAAAGTTTAGCAGAGTCATAACTATCTCCCTTTGATGTCTCTTAAAAGCAAATCCTAAACTGTTATATCCTGGTAATGACACTCAGCTCCTTCTCAACAAGTGTGCAGGTATTTTAATAGGCTCTAGATGCAATGAAGAAGCAACATGGACTTCACTGTCCTGTGTGGGCCACATCATTATCAGAACTGAAGCAAGAATTTGAGAAGTGTAAATTATCAGTGGAAAAATGTGATGAGAAGGAAAGAGAAACAGAAAATGATGTCTTGGGGAGCAGTTTCTGGTTGTGGGCTGCCAGGGCTAGCTCAGACAGGTACTAGGTATGATAGGCATCAGCATCCTCACTTTGTAATGGGAGATTGGATATTTCATCTAAGAATCTCTTCCATGACTGTCTCCAGACTAATTGATCCTTCCTATCCCAACTCAAATATAGACACATTTTGGTTTTTCTCAAACACATAGAAATGAGCTTCTTATAAATTTGAGAATGCTGCAGGAATAGAAAGAGTGATGGTTAAGCACGGAGAGTGGGAAGCTGTGAGCCTGTATCGTGTTGGGTACCAGAGCTTCAAGAGCTCTTGGATGGGGAAGGAAACATGGGACATCACATGCTACAGGATGTTTCTTGCACTCTTCAACTTGCCTATGACTCACATGGAGTCGTTTCTATCACAGTTGCTATGCTGTAGTCAGTTAAAAACTCATGAAAAAGTAAAATTTGTGGCAAAGGTTTAGTAAAACCGATTCTGACTTCTGTGATCCTGTTGCTTCCATAACATATCCAAGCCTCAGGATATACTCGCCTGGTGGAGTAAACACGGATTTTATTTATGAGTGCTCAAAATCCCTGGTTACATACTACCATCAAGCTATAACTTTTGACATTTGGACTTGATTTTTTTTTAAAATTAGGACACAAAGTTGAATGGTAGGAAAGTTGGTTAGATCTTAGAGGAGTTGGGGGTAGGGGTGAATCTGATCAAAATAAATTTTGTGAAATTCTCAAATAAATAATAAAATATGGAAAAAATAAGACAAAAGAAAATACTACCGAGTCACTATTATCCAGTATAGAAATAGTAAGAGGCACACTAGTTGACACCTGAGTTATGACCGAGTCAACCTCTGCAGCCTTTGTATGCCTCTCATCACTGGCATCATGGATGTATTTGGGATGTATTTGTGCACCTATAATACAGGTAGGAGCTACAGTTGGATATTGACTGAGCATTATGGAAAAAGGCATTATGTTTACCTGATTGCTCAATTGTCTTTAAAGAATGTTTCCATTCATATATTATTTCCTTTGCTATATATATCCTTATCACTAATTCCTTCTTGTCCAAACCTAGGAGATGACCAAGTGGCTTGTTTGAATATCTTATTCCTGGGAAAAAATCTACTCACCCCTGACTTCCACAACTACATCTAAATGGACTATAATGTAGCAATAGCATATTTTCAGCTATGCCTGTTATATTCAGAAAATTATCTTCAAAGCAGGCCCAAGTATGCCTTCCTCTATTTGATCATACATAATTCCTTTTGTATCCTTAATATAAGCTGAAGGACAGAAATCAGGGCAACAGAAATAGTAACGAAGGAGCTGGGACACCATTTTACATGAACTGTGGATGTCTTCTGAATCAGAGTATGCTTGAGTCCAAATCTTATCATATGCTGGATTGTTATTTTATATAATTTCCACACTTTTGTTAAATAATAATTTGTAAATTTTTAAATCGAAAATGGATTCTTTTCTCATACAACGCCTTGATAATTGTTTCACCTCCCTCTAACCCTCCAAGTTCCTTCCCACTACCCCTTCCCTCCAGATCCATGCCCTTTGTGTCTCTCATTAGAAAAGAGCAGGCTTCTAAGAGATAACAATAAAACATGACAAAATAAAATACAGTAAGATGAAGCAAAAACTATCATATTGAAGTTGGACATGACAACCCAACAGGAAGGAAACACACACACACACACACACACACACACACACACACACACACACAAGGACAAGAGTCAGAGACCCATTCATTCTCACAGTCAGGAGTCCTACAAAAATACTTAGCTGAAAGCTGTAATATATACACAGAGGACCTGGTGCAGACTCATGCAGGCCCTGTGTTTGCTGCTTCAGTCTCTGTGAGCTCGTATGTGCCTTGCTTAGTTGATTCAGAGGGCCTTTTTATCCTGGTGTCCTCCATCACTTGTGGCTCTTACAATCTTTCTTCCTCTTCCCTAGGGTTCCCCCGAGCTCTGAGGGAAGAGATCTGCTGGAAACCTCCCATTTAGATTCTCTCTGCATAATGTCTGGCTGTGGGTCTCTGCATCTCTTCCCATTGGTTGCCAGAGGAAGCCTCTCTGATGATGACTAGATAAGGCACTGACCTATGAGTTTAGCAGAATATCATTAGGAGTCATTTTGTTGATTTTTTTTTTTGTTGCTATGTTGGACTCTCTAGTCTTTGGTTATTGGTTATCCAAGAAGTGTTGGGTATGGGTTCCTTCTCCTAGAGTGGGCCTTAGGTCAAAGGAGACATTGGTGGGTTACTCTGTGTCACCATTGCCCTAGTATATTTTGCAGGCAGGACAGATGGTAGATCAAAGGTTTTGTGGCTAAGTTGGTGTCCATGGTTCTCTTTTGGTAGTCTGCAGAGTACCTTCCCACACCAAAGAGACTACAACATAGTGATGCGGGCTCCATGTAGGCGCCAGCTTGACTTCTCCATCTCAGTGAGTTGTGTGGGTGTTGTCAGCAGTGGGGCCCCACTGTCACTTTGCAAAGAGTGGCCTTTTGTCTCAGCAACAGCCTGGGTTTTTGGGGGATTTTCACGTGACCCCCTTTGCCAACAACTCATTTGAATGCAACTCAGTCCCACCACTGGAAGCCTTGCCTGGCCAGTAGAGACTCCTTATCCTCTATTACTAGGAGTCCTTGTTAAGATCACTTTCATAGATTCCAGGAAGCTTCCATTGCACTAGATTTCCACACCACCACCCAAATGTCCCCAGTACTTCCTCAATTTCAGCTGTCTCTCCCTGCACTCTCTCCCTTCACTCCATCTCTCTCCACACCTGATTTCTTCTGCTTACGTCCCCACCAGCCCCAAGTTTGCCCATAAAATATATTCTATTTCTCCCTCCCAGGGAGATCCTTGTGCCCTCACTCGCCCCCTCCTCTACCTAACCTCTGTGGCTGTGGATTATAGCTTGGTTATTATTTACACGATGGCTAATATGCCCTTATAATTGAATGCATACCGTATTTATCTTTCTCAGTCTAGGTTACCTCATTCAGGATGATTTTTTTTTCTAGCTGCGATATAGTGGTATTCTATTTGTACTGAAATGTGATTTTATTTGTATGTTAATAAATAAAGTTGCCTAGAGGTCAGAGCTATTAGCAAGCCATAGCGAAAGCCAGGGCGGTGGTGGTCCACGCCTTTAATCCCAGCACTTGGTAAGGGGTGGTGGTGGTCCACGCCTTTAATCCCAGCACTTGGTAAGCAGAACTAGGTAGATCTCTGTGTGTTCAAGGATACAGCCAACATTGGAGACACACGCCCTTAATCTCAATACCAACCATAGAGACCTGGAGGTCTGTACAGAGAGGCAGTGACAAGGCAGTCACGTGGTTGGGTTTACAACCAATGAGAAGGCAGAACAGAATTCCTATTTAAAGATGAACACACAGAGAGTAGTTCCTTTTCGGAGAGATCTCCTGGCGAGAGAAGCTAGCTGGCAGAAAAGCGGGTAAGATTCTTAGCTCTGACCTCTTTGGGCTTTCATCCTTACATTGGCTTTGTGTTTATTATTTAATAAGGCGGTTGGTTACATCTACACTGCATTCATTTCCCTACAAATTTCAATATGTCATTTTATTTTAACAGCTGAGTAATACTTCACTGTATAAATGTACCACATTTTCTTTATCTATTTTTGAGTTGAGGAACATCTTGGTTGTTTCCAGTTTCTGACTATTATGAATAAAGCCTCAATGAACATAGTTGAGGTAATGTCCTTGGGTAGGATGGAGTGTCTTTTGGGTATATGCTCAAGAGTAGTATAGCTAGGTCTTTAGGTAGATTGATTACCAACTTTCTGAGAAACTGCCATGTTGATTTCCACAGTGGCTGTACAAGTTTGTGCTTCCACCAGCAATGGAAGAGTGTTCCCCTTGCTCTACATCCTTTCTAGCATGAACTGTCACTTGTGTTTTTTATCTTAGCCATTCTGACAGGCATAAGATGGAACCTCAATGTAGTTTTGATTTACACTTCTCTGACGGCTAAGGATGTTACCTGTTTGTTTGCTGGTATAGTAATCTGGGTTGGCATCCGTGATCTCTTAGAGTCTGTAGCACATCTGTCCAGGCCCTTCTGACTTTTAACAAGTCAGGGGTAATTCTAATAGGTTTGCCTTTATATGTTAGTTGATATTTTTCTCTCACAGCTTTTTAATATTATTTCTTTGTTCTGTATGTTTAATGTTTTAATAATTATGTGATAAGGAGACTTTCTTTTCTGGGCCAATCTATTTGGTATTCTGTATGCTTCTTGTACCTTTATAGGGATCTCCTTTAGGTTAGGAAAATTTTCTTCTATGTATTGAAAACACTTTCTGGGCCTTTGAGATGGGTTTCTTTTCCTTTCCATATTCCTATTAGTCTTGAGGTTGGTCTTTTAATAGTATCCTAGATTTCCTTAATAGTTTGTCTCAGGAGTTTTTTAGATATAACATTTTCTTTGACCAGTGTATCCATTTCTTCTATAATATCATCAATGCCAATCAATCTCTCTTCCATCTCTTGTATTCTGTTGCTGAAGCTTCCTTCTTGAGGTCCTGTTTGTAGTCCCAAAATTTTCATTTTCAGAATTCCCCTAGTTTATGTTGTCTTTATGGCTTGTATTTCAATTTTCAGTTCTTGAACAATTTTATTAATTTCCTTCAACTGCTTGCTTGTTTTTTTTCTTGGCTTTTTTAAAAGGAATTTATACATTTCCTCCAATTCCTTGTGTTTGTTCCTGGCTTTCTTTGAGGACTTTATTCATTTCCTCCAATTGTTTGTGTTCACCTCAATTTTTTAAAGGGATTTATTCATTTCCTCTTTAAGGGTCTCTATCATCTTCATATAGTTAATTTTAATGTCTTTTTTAAATACTTCAGTTATGTTGGAATATTCAGGGCCTGCTGTGGTAGGATATTTGGGTTCTAGTGGAGACATATTACCCTGCCTATTGTTGATTGTGTTTTAGGCTGGTGTCTTGACATCTGGGTTTCGGGTGATTAAAGATGTATGTGCTCATTCTGGATTTGTCTTTGTTGGGTGGGTGTTTTCCCTTTGGTTTCTCTTCTGGATTTTCAGAGAGTTGGTGGCTGTGCTTACTTTTTTCCTGGCCTGTTCAGCTGGTGTGTCCACAGAGAATGCCTACTGGTATTGGAGGCTGGGTAAGTAGGATGAGCTGGAGGAAGGGAGGCTGGGGGAGAAGACCTTTATGATCCGTTGGGGATAGGGTCAGAGAGGAAAGGGAGACCACAGCATGTTTCCAGCTAGAGTGCTGGGGATGAGACTTAACAGGGGAGAATGGATCTCAGGAGCAGTACGGGAGGTGTGGGTCTGCCTTCAGCCTACTTGTCTCCCTTTTGGAGTTGGAGCCTGAGTCAAAGCAGGAGGGAGGTTGAGAGGGGATGGGCTGTGGGGTCCACAAGAGATGTGGGCAGCAGTTGGTTAGTGAAGTCTGCAACTGGTGATCTGTGGCAGCACTAGTGGTGAGACTGTGGAATTGGGTTTGGGGGAAGAGAGAGAGAGAGAGAGAGAGAGAGAGAGAGAGGAGACAGTCTGTAAGTGCCCTACCTGGTTTTCTGACAGTTGTGGTCTGTGTCCTATGTTCCACTCCTAAGTCTTTACACAAAATTCTGAAGGCATACTTGACTGACAGAGCTTCACTAGCTTATCAGGGAGTCAGACACATCATGGCTTGCCATTTTACCTCAAAGTGAAGGAGATGAACAAGAATTGCTCAGGCCTTATATTATTATTATTAATTTTAACTTTAATACTATTAACACATTTACTAAATGACATCTTGGTATTAGTTTATATATGCTAAGCTGACAATTATACCATAAAAGAACTTAAGAAGTAAGTGACAATGACATTCATTATATAAAAAAATACTTCTATAACAAAAATTCAATTCATGAACAATTGTAAAATGCACCCAGTTTTGATTTATAAACAACAGTTTTAAATTAAGTGTACCAGGGCTCCTTGGAAAATAGCTGATGTGGTATTAGACAAAGGATGTGTACAAGATGAGCCTGGAACCACTTGTTGTGATCAAAAGTGGGTGGCCATGAGAGTATATAAAAAAGACAAAAGGATATGCTGCAGTAGTTCCCAAATGATTAAAACTGAAATAATTGAACATGTTGATAGATAACTCATCATAAGAGTACCAACAGAAAGGATACAATAAATAATCATGAATCCGGGTATAATTAAATTAGATAAATAAATGGTTAGTGCCAAGCAGTGGCGGCACAAGCCTTTAATCCCAGCACTCGTTAGGCAGAGGCAGGTAGATCTCTGTGAGTTCAAGGACAGCTTGGGCTACAAAGTAAGTTCCAGGAAAGGCTCGCAAGCTACACAGAGAAATCCTGTCTCAAAAAAAAAAAAAACAAATAAATGTAAAAAAAATAAATGGTTAGTATTCCAGGTAGCCTTTGACCCATCTAGTTCTTGAATACTTCCTGCTCGTAATCCCAAGAATAACAGTAGAATGTATTGAGGTTGCAATATATTAAAATAGAAAAGAACTACTTGGAACAGCCAGGTCTTATTTCTGCCTATTTAGAAATTATAACAGTTAGGGGGGAACTGTGTGGCCCCAACCAGGCTGTTTCTTTGGGAGACAATCTATAGTTAAACATAACATGCAAGTTTTCTAATTCATTTAAATGCTTTATTTTCAAAAAGGGAAACAGACTGAAGACCTGTTTAAGGAGTAGGTCAGTTTAGTACTCAATGCTGTGTTTTATGTTTAAAAACAAAATAAATGGCAGTATTTCCACTTCTAGCTTCCTGTAGGAAGATCCATTTCTTGCTTGGGATTAGTAATTTCTCCATAGGCTGCTGCTACAGTTTTCAGTTGCTCTCTTAAGTCCTGTTAGAGGAAGCGAGTTTCGCTATTGCAGAAGACTAACAGTGTATGTATAAGTTACAGATCTGTGCGATTCTTATGCATCTTTTCCAACACTGACCTTCATTCTATGAGGTCACTTTTTGTGATGGAACTCTACATCCTCCACCTGTTCTGATAAACTGCCTCCAACAGATCAGAGTCTTCCTTGACAACCACAGATTGCTACTCCGTGAGCTAGCCTTCTGTCTGAGAGCCATTTTGTTAATATCGCTTCCCCTTCTTGAGCTAAACTTATTCTCTCGCTTGCTGCAAATGTACTTTTATGATTCTATCTGTATATTTTATTATTCTTCTAATTGTTTTTTAGCTTGGAAAAATTCTTACATTTTATCATGAAGAAGGGTTTCCCTGAGGCTCAGTTTTAATATATGAGCTACATAATACTGCTTACTATTTAGCCACATGCTAAATGGAACAATCCTAAAAAATACTATAAACTTTGGTGGGGAACATCGGCTTATATACGAGGAAAGTCCACATATACAGGAAAAGAATGTTACAGATCTTTTTTTTTTAACATAAGTAGTCACTAATCACCCTCCCAACAAAAAGCCTTTGAAGTCTTCTATTGATAATTCTCTACTGAAACCTTCATCCATTAATGGTCCATTTATAAGGAAATAATGTGGAAAAAGTACTTCAGATATTCATCATTTGGGGTATGGCAATTTACCTGGGTGCTTATAATAAATTCAATACTATTTCAGCCAGGAAAGAAAATGTTAATGGAATAAGACCTTTTTATCCTACTGAAAGGGTATTTTTTGCTTCAAATATGCTTTAGAACAGCACTAGAAATAAATTTTCGTGGCGCTACATACTCAGCCGAGTGAGCAGGTGTGTGTGTGTGAGCTCCACCTCTGGAAAAACAACTGTAAAACACATTTTTTATAATTGTCTTACATAATTGACAGCTCATAAGATTTAAATTCTGCAATTTTATTTCTAAGCAAATGAAGAATTTTAGGGAAACTGAGAACTTTTTTTGCACAGTCATGGAGTAGTTTACTGTCTTTTTGTTTCTGCTGCAAACCTTGCTCATTTCTTTCTCCATTAGACAGGCTCAGGGCTGCATAAATAAGTATTCCCCTTGCAAGTGTGAAACTTTGATTTTGTTTCCCAAGACCCACGTGAAAATAATTGGATGTGGTGGCACACACTTATAATGCTGGTGCTAGGAAAACTGAGACAAACGAATTCAGAGAGGTGTGGCAGTCTCCTTAGAGTAGCCTTGTGAGTTAAGTTATAGCCCAATTATAAACTCTTTCTAAAAAAAAAAAAAAGAAAGAAAGAAAGAAAAGGTTCATAGTTCCTAAAGACTTTCACTGAAAGCTGACCTGTGGTCTATACACATGTGTGCCTGCATACAGACACACATGCACATGCACACATAAAATAAATGACAGGCACCACCTGAACTAGCCTGTGGGTAATGGCTCATTGAAGGATGAGTCTTTGCTGATATCTCATGTAGATGCAGATAGATATAGAGTGTGTAGAAAGCAGGCAGAGGGAGGGAGATGAAGAGATACTACAAAAGAAATGAGAAACTAATTAAAGGGGAAAGTTTGAGCTCATAGAAACTGAAGTATCTTAGCGCCATCAGAGACAGGTCTGAAAAATTCTCAAGATCGATAAGGGAGCTGGCTCCATGGAAGCTAAAGAAATAGCACCTCCTCCTCCCGGGGCTCAGAAAAGGGGCACAGATGTCCATGTCAGAAGATGGCACATTAGAAGCAGAGTCTCTGGTTCTGTGCTACCACAATAGCTGAGAAAGTGAGGATGCTGTTAGCTATCAGAAACACTAAATATGGAAGAGTTCTTTCTCTGTTTTTTAGTACAGCTTTATGAATTATCGAACAAGTCCAAGGATGTGAGAATTATACTCCCACTTTTGACTACCAAAATCTATGGTATTACTCATACATATATGTTGGCAGTTGAGATTTACAATGATTCCAAATTTTTATGATCATAAATTATCGCCAAATTTTCCTACTATGGGCTGAATGTTTATATCCTACAAAAAAAGCATGTGTTGAAATTTAATTCCCAGTGCGATGGCATGTGGGAGTGGGACCTTTGGGAGGAAGTGATAGGGGTCACGTGATGGAGCTATTTTATGAATATGATTAGTCCCTTAAGAAAAGGAATCCCACAAACTTCCTTTCCCTGGTTCCATGTGATGATATGGCAAGAGGCCAGACAACCACACAGCAGAACGCTTGCCTTTACCTATTTCTATATCCATTGGTTCTCTAATCTTTAACTCCTCAGCTTTGAGATCAGTGGGAGAATAAACATATTTCCTATGGTATTTTTGTTACAGCTGCCTGAATGGACTAAAGCAGAAATAAATACCCAGATACATACCATGACTTATTTTCTATTGTCTATAATTTTTTCAACCTATTTTCTAAAAAATTTAAGAGCCCTATTCCTAAAACACACATGAACATGTGAACACACATGTTTTCTCTCTTCTTTCTCATGTACATGGTCTGGTGTATTCATTTTCCTTCAAAACAATGGGCCTGAGCTGGTGTCTTCACAATGTGTTGCTTTCTCTTCTATTCTAAAGTCAGTGTGGTGTCTACCAAGGATTCCTTTCTCCTATTAGTACTTCTGGTTTAAGAAACCAAATCCTTTTTTGTAACATAAATGAAGCATTAAAAAATTCTTTTAATAGAAGAAATTTTTCCTGGGTAGAGGGATTAATGAGCTTTGTTCTATGTGACTCCACTAAGGGAATATTTGGCTTACCTGTAAGTAGAGATTTTGATTTACTTTCTTGACTCAGGTCTTTCCTCACACAGATATACAAGCAAGCAAAAACACTAATGCACATTAAAAATAAATAAATCTTAAACAACAATGACTGCCCGTGAACTACTCTGTATGCCATTGCTAGTTTCAGAAAGTCCACGTCTCATTCTAGAATGTTGTTTAAGGATCCTTCTTGCAGAAAATGGAGATTCTCATCTGGCTGTGGTTGGGGACACCTGTGGAACTCCTTAGGGCTTGATGCGCAAGTGGAGTTCCAGTAGAGCATTGGCAACAGGATTAGGATTAGGGTTCCTGCTTAGGATTCCTTGAGGAGAGGAGAGGAGAGGAGAGGAGAGGAGAGGAGAGGAGAGGAGAGGAGAGGAGAGGAGAGGAGAGGAGAGAACTCCCGGAGGACTTCCCTAAAAGACCAAGAAGGCAGCCCCAAGACTCTTGCCATTTAATGAAATACCTACAAAGTAGAAAAAGTGATGAGAATATTTACCAGTAAAGAACTGAGTGACATCATCTCCCATCCTAACATTATTTCCTATGTCCTTCTTTGTATGTGCATACAACCCCTTATATTTCTAAACACATGGGTTTTTTTTGAGATAACACAGGAAAGGGATCCTATTTACTCATATGTAAACCTGCCATTCATGTAAACATGTAATGTTTATGTGAAATTTGTCTCTAGAATATAAATTTCTACAGAATATAGTATATGCAAATATTAAAAAGATTTGAAAAGGTTTCTCTACAAGTAGAGAACTCTTTCAAAGTTATTTTGCAAAATAGGGGTTTGTAACTTTTTCTTTAATCTAAAATAACCAAATTTTTTCATTAAAATATATATGTATTGGCAGAGAGGAAAAACCAGATATTGCAAGGGAGAATTGTGAATTTCTTATAAGATTTCTTCTTTAATATAATATCTTCTTCAAATAAATGCCACAAAACCACTGTGGAAAAGGGAAATATGTTGCTGTTTTTCTCTACTACTTATATTAGCCTTACCTTAGTTTTTAATCATACGTTCTGACATATTATATATATATATATACACACATATGTATATATATATACATATATATATATATATATATATATCCACACTATATATTTTAATAAAAGCAAAACCAAATTGCTTTTGTACATGAAACTCTCACCAGTAGAGGTAATCATATTTACTTAGTAAATGTTAGGAACTAATGAGTAAGAGAACTAAAAATGTATAATAACCCAGCTGTCTAAAAGATAGAAACTTGATACAAAAAATGTTTAATATCTTGATTTCAAAACTGTCACACAAAACAAAAGAAAACACATACAAGGAATTTAGAGTGTGATCAACAGTATAGTACAAGTAACAAAATTAAAATTGTCTTCATCTTGAAAAATAAATAGGACTCATAGGGAGAAACCCATTGGTAGATTTTTTTTAAATTGGATTTTACGAATTATGTTTTCAGGCAATTGAAAGATACTAATTGTTATTGGCATTTAGAAAAGATAGCTGGTCTTTCATTTCTTCCCTCCCTCCCTCCCTATTTTACATGTTTTACTTAAATAAAAATAGGTGAAATATGTCTGGTGCATCATAATGACCCCACCTCCTGCCATTACCAAAGGAGTGCTAGCCCCATTCTGTTAGCCCCTTCCTCCACAATAACACAATTGTTTCTCTCAAAATGGATTTCAAGCACTCAATTTCCAGCCTCCCAAAGGCCACACAACTAAGCACTCTTTACCCTGTTTCAGTGAAAGTAACATAAGGCCTTAGAGGCCAAGTTTCTTAAGAAAAGGATTCCCAGTCACAATGTGTGGCCTGTGGTTCTCTTCCATCCCATTCCATTAACTGAAAATGATGCTGTTCTAATTTGCTTTCTGTGATAAATACCATGACAAAAAGCAACTTACATAGGAAGGACTTAGTCCATCATCAAGAGATGCCATGGCAGGAACTCCAGGCAGGAACATGAGGCAGAAACCACAGAGGAATGCTGCTTGTTGGCTTACACCACGGCTCACAATCAGCACATCTTTTATAAAGTCAGACAGAACCACATGTGTAGGGATGGTTACCTGGGCCCTTCTACATCAGTTAGCCATTAAAAACAATGCCCCACAGACATGCTCCCAAGCAAGTCTGGTAAAGGCAATTCTTCAATCGAGGTTCCCTCTTCTCGGGTATCTACAGCTGACAAGATTATCTCTCACAGGCCAAGAATGTAGTAGTTCAGGAAGTCAATATATCAGCTCTGTAGAAAGTTATGACAAGTTAGTGATCTGAAACCATACAACATCGTCAAATTATAGTCTTTAATCTCAGAGCTGAGGTAAAGTCAAGATGTGTTGTGAAGGACTGGTCCTTCTGTGTAGTTAGGGGAGAAATTATTTCCTTGCCTTACAAAGACAACTCACTTATTTGGTTTTTGAACCACTAAAGCTCTTTCATTAAAGCCAGAAGCACATCGTCTTCAAATGTTTTTCTATATCAGACATCTGTTCCCATTGTCACCTTGACTTCTCTGACTCTTGCCCTCTTCTCTCATAAACACAAAAGTTGGCGATGACTTTGAATCCATCTGATTAAATGATGATAATCTTACTATAAGATCCTTAACCTTTTGAATGGGGTCTGCAATATTCCTTTTGTCATGCAAAGTAGCACACTGCTAGACTCCAGTGACAACTCTGGCATAGGACAATGTCTATTTACTCTACCTCAGCAAACAACAGCCTGGACAAATCCTTACATGCCTTACAGAATTGAGCGGCCAAAAATGTAAGTAAACATTCATCCTGTTGTTGAAGATATATAGGAAAAGACGCATTCCTTTACCTTGGAAACATCAGAATTGGGTGCTGCTATGGTGCTCACTTTGTTATATAATTCTAACCTAATACATCTGTTTGACAGTTTTATATGTCATGGACATCAAATATTTAAAATTATTAATGTGATTAGCCACAGATATCCATGATATTCCATTTCTTTATATGTAAGTCATGATGATACATGGCCATGTCTGTAATTGGTAGACTTTTGCAGTTTACCTTCTAAATAAAGTTTACTTAAAACAAAGATTTGAACAACAAAGTCACCTTAGAAATCAAATGTAAAGTGAGGCTGTGGTCCTGTGTCTGTGTCAGAATTGATGATCTTGACCCCTGGATTCCAGATGGATCATTAAAACAATCCCTCCTGCCAGTAAGTCTCTAATTTCATACTGTGCACTCCATCTGTTAACACATTTGCTTTGTTAGGGGCTGCTGGTCTGCCTTACTCTACACTATTATACACATTCAAAGCTCAGCTCTCACATGCACGTATTTATACAGTTGTATGTTAAGAGTATGTATCAGAAACATTCAAGAGCAAAATATATGCAAGTCAAACAAAAGTGTATTAGAAGTTTGGTTACCTAGTCTAGTAATCAGCAGAAACCTGAATCACAGTAACAAGTGCTGAGTTTTCATGGCAAATATTGTGTTTGCTTATTTACTCTTTCACATATAGGTTAGAGTTCAGATCCAGAGCATTTGGGAATTCTGGCTTGAGTAAACCTGAGTTTCTAACAAAAACTGAACAAGTACATAATAAAAACTCACCAGATGTCATGTCTGGAGCCCTGGGCAATCTCTAAGAGACAATCGGTCATTTCGATATGTAGTTCAAGTTGTTCTTAAACTCAGTCTCCTCCTGTGGTCACTTTTTTGTTCTCAGATTAAAGGTGTGCATCAGCGCAACTGTGTTGTAGAATATTATTTCAAGGTGTGTTACTTTTGTTCATGCTCTGGACTGTTTGTTTAACAATGCAAAGATGTGTTTGATTAAGTAAAATTCACCTGCGATCAGGAGGCTGCCTCAGCAACTAGCTGACAGGAAGTGGTATGGAGGAGCCAGGTGAGAAAGGGTTTATAAGGAGGGGTGAGGAAAAGCATGAGGGCTTTTTGGAGGATGTGAGCAAAGAGAGGATGTGAGCTACTTGCTATTCGACATCTCTGAAGAGCAGAATTTCACCTTAACCTTTGAATCTTGAATTCTTTAGAGGAAGAGAGATTTAGTTAAGTTCCCTTCATAGCGTTTCAAGAGTTGGAGCCAGAGGGAACAGATTTCCCTACAGCTACGGCCCTTGCGGCCTAACCAATGCTGTTAGCAGTGGAGTTGCTATTTCTGATTCAGACAGCTGTGCCTTAAAAGGCAGCAATCATTTAAAAAAGAACAACACAACTGTCCCTAGGAGCCAGTGATAACTGAGCCCACCAATCTAACTTGGCGAGTCAGTTAGTTCATGGTTTCAAAAAAATTAATGGTGAGTCCTACCACATAATCCTTGCTTTGAAGCATAAAACATCAAGCTTAGATCTTTACTAGAAAGGACAAACATGAACCAGAAAGTCAAGAACAGTGTTCTTCTACACTAGACAATGAGGAGTTGGGTTCCCTCCACCCAGAACATTTCCTAGAACGTTATGGGAAATCTTCCTAGAGATCTTAAGTAGAAATCATACAATTAGGTTCATGATGGTGTCTCTAAAATACATACATTCATAAATCATTTGATGCCATATTCAAATTAAGTGGCATCTTAATGCATGCTTGGTACTATTTTTTAAAAGCAATGTCAACAAGGTTCTGGATCAGTACTATTGGACACTGCTTCTTGCCATCGGTTGAAAGGTAGCATGAAATTAAAGCAATCAGAAAATGAACACAAAGCCACAAACTGCTTTTCTGTGACTATCCTAGAATATACATTTTTTCATCTGAAAAATAAAAGAGGGAAGAGAGAAATCAGCAGGTCAGCAGATAGGGACCATGTGTTGTATTCAAGTTCTCCATACCAGCTCAAAGCTGGTCATAGCTGTGTATGTCGGCAACCCCACAGCTGATGGACAGAGCCAAGCAGATTTCTAGAACTCTCTAGCCAGGCAGCCTAGCAGAAATGGCAAGCTTCAAGTTCAATGATAGACTCTATCTCAAAGGAATCAGGTATCGGCCGGGCGGTGGTGGCGCACGCCTTTAATCCCAGCACTCGGGAGGCAGAGCCAGGCGGATCTCTGTGAGTTCGAGGCCAGCCTGGGCTACCAAGTGAGTTCCAGGAGAGGCACAAAGCTACACAGAGAAACCCTGTCTCGAAAAACCAAAAAAAATTTATTAATAAGAACAAGGAATCAGGAATCAACCATCATCCTTTGCCCTCTGCCTATAATACATGATGGTCTATACTATATACAACCCCCCATACACACACACACACATGTAGTTGGAAGATTTCCTGTGTCCTGGCCTGCTGGTGGTTGGAACAAATCTCTCCCACTTGTGTTCCCCAAGTAAACACACAGAGGCTTATATTAATTATAGCTGCATGTCCATGGCTCAAGCCTTTTGCTAGATAGCTCTTATATCTTAAATTAGCCCATAACTATTATTCTATGTATCTCCTTAAGTTCCGTGGCTTTACCTGCATCACATTACATGTTGCTCCTTGAGTGACTCCGCCTTCTTCCTGTCTCTCTCTTTGAATAAATTTGTGTCAATAAACTAAAATCTATACCAATGTCATACATTTTAAACAAGTTGCTCTTTAAAAGTTGGTTCAACAATCCACCCTTTTATCCTATCATATCTATATCCTATATTTCCATATCACACATACACATTGCGCTTTCATGCACATGTATACACACCAAAAATAAAAAGAAAGAAAAGAGAAAAAAAACTATTTAAAGCTGGAATTTATAAGATTATTAATTTGAGTCTTTTTCTCCTTTCTAAAACATGCCTCTCCCAATGTCATTCTTTGGCTCACACGCGTAGTGAGTCATTTTAAATGAAAAATCTATTTTATTGAAGAGAGCGTGTCTTTAAGTACAAAAGATGTTCAGAAAGGAAATTTTTCATTTAAAATACAACCGGACTAAGGCACTGACAGGTAGAGTGGAGGTGCAGTCACTAGCTAAGTATTGTCCACTAGTGGAATTCAGCAGCAACATTCACAACAGTAATGGAGCAGAGGGAGGTACAGCGGGAATGAGATGAAACTGCCATTTTATCTGGCGGGGAACTGTTATTTTGGTATAAGGCCATGGATTCTTATCTTGATCCACTGGAGTTACCAACACTTATTCTGGGTATAGACCATTCTGCTATCCTCAGGGAAGATGCCTTCAGGGATGATAAAGGCATAGTAGCTACTGGCCTAGAAAATGTATGGCATGGAAGTGACATTAGGAAGCCGCACTCTGGGCATGAATATTGGCCTGGAGATGGA
>CABHPH010154172.1:0-25173 GCA_902168325.1 Peromyscus nudipes
GCGCGCGCGTGCGCGCGCGCGCGTGTGTGTGTGTGTGTGTGTGTGTGTGTGTGTAGAACTCTAGATAACTGATGAAAAAAGTTAAAGACATTCTAAAGAAACGTAGAGGCCGTATTTCATGTTCATGAACAAAAGACCTAACATCAGTTGACGTCAGTGCCCCCCAGCTTGATCTATGGATTTAGTGCTGTATTCAACAAGTACAAATGCAGAAAGCTACTTTGCAGATATTAATAAACTGGCTTTAAATTTTATATGTTGAGGCACAAGACCCAGAAGATCCAGTGCAACATGGAGAATGTGAACGTAGGTCTGCACAGAAATCTGCCCACAAACGCTTACAGTAGTGTTAGCTCTGACTGCTCAAGTCTAGAAGCAACTGAAATGGTCCGAGATGGGAAGGATGCAGGATCTGTGGTCCAGCCGGGAAGTACAGGGTTCGTCACCCACAGAAAGAAACTGAGCTGTGAACAGACGTGAGGACCTTTAAATGCACATTACCATGTGAAAGAAGCTGGCAGACAGGATGGTTTCAGCAATGCGGTCTTGTGAAGAGGGAAGGGTGGATGGACGAGTGGCTGCTGAGGAGGGGATGGAGGGTAGTTAAGACATGGGACCGTGCAGTGTGGTCCTGTGACAGTGTCCATGGGACACTGCAAGTGCAGAAAGCCCACAGTGGCCTGCCTCACTGGATCGTACGCCAGGGCTCCAGTGAGAAAGTCTTCTCAAAGGCACAAAGTTGAGGATATCTACCCCAGGACCACGTGTGGAGCCGGGAGGGTACGGAAATGCAGCACTTTTGTGAAAGTTTTCTGTGAACCTAAAACCCATTGAAGGTATTAATGAAGTGCCAAAAACTCTAAACTGATGTACATAAATAGTAGATAAAATACGTCTGCAAAAGGTGAAGAATGACCTTGCCAGAACCTTCCATGCCCTGTGTGCCTTTTCCAATGACATCCTTTCACCCCCACCCAGAGGTAATCGCGATGTTAGATTTTAGATTAACAATTGCCTTCCCTTTATTTTAAAATGGTGTCACTACTTTTATGGATCCTTAAAGAGTATTAAATAGCTTCCATCTTTGAACTTGAAGTATGCGGGGGGGGGGGGGGATGCTTTAAATCTCACTCATGTCTTGCTGTGCTGCTGTGTATGTGTGTGCACATGTGTGCATGACTCTGTGTGTGTGTGCACATGCATATATGTGCGTATGAGGGACACCCTCCATCTTATTTTTTGCGACAGGGTCTCTTACTGAACCTGCTGGTAACTAATTCAACTAGCCAGGTTAGCCATTGAGCTCCAGGGACCCACATGTCTCTTCTTAACTCAGGCTGGGTTTAAGATTCATGCTACTACACTTGGCTTTCATGTAGGTCCTAGGACTTGAGTTCAAGTCTTCACATAAGGCAGCTTGCCACTAAGCCATTTCCCCGACCCCGCTGGCTGCTTTTGCCCGTCTGCATCGAGGTGAACTGTCTAGCTGCTGTTCAGCTGCTGTGTGTGTTGCTGAGGCAAATGGATGCTCTCAGCCTTAGGTTCTCTTGAACATCCATGCGAGAGTCCCCCAGGCACAGTGTGGGATTTTCTCTAGATAACTGTCCTCTTGAGACATCTTCACCGGGCTGTGGATCATGTGTATGTCAAACTGTTTCCTCAGGCTGGGCCAACGTGTCCACCAACCTACCACACATAGCTCCATGCCCCCCGGTACCTCACCAACCCAATGAACTCTTTCTTCCCTAGTGCCTCTGCCTGAGCCCTTTCCCTCTCCTTCACTGTCATGTCCCCAACCCTAGGAGGCTGGGTCTGCCCTTACCCAGTGCTCCCCAGCACCTTGAACTCCCCAGCATGCTGTTCAAGGGAAACTGGGAGTGAGCCATAAATGTCTGTCCCCCCTGCCTCTCTGATAGTCTCTGAAGGCAGGGCCACACCTCAGTGACTATGGACCTCCAAGGAGTCCAGCTAATGGACAGATGCCTCAGACAATGATTTGTGTCAGCACGTAGGGAGGCCAGGGGCTGGATGGTGGGCACAAAGCCCAAATGCTCAGCCTGCCCTGAGGGTGCCGTGTGCAGTCTTGAAACAGGGGAGGGGGTGAGGTGGCAAAAAAGAATTCAGATCCCTTCCCCATGGCAGCCTTCCCACTAGTGAGCAGGGACAGTGGAGCTGAAAGCAGACCACCCTGGTTGGAACCCAATCTGCATCCCTCCCTCACTGTCTGTGTGACCTTGGACACGTCACTGAAACTTTCTGTGCATATTACAGTTTTCTCATTGGCAAAGTGGGGAAAACATGAGCTCACTTCTCAGAGTGCTGTTACAAGGTTTAAATTAAGTGAGTTCGAATTTATAACATGTTTAGAATGGTTCCTGGCATGTGACAGGCATGATATCAATATTTATTACATAAAAATGAAGGTGGATGGGAATCAGGCTGCTTTCTGTATTACTGTGAAGTGTTTTTTTCCTTGGGCCCTGTGTGCAGTCTCTGGGGCAGATGTGCTCACAGGTCATCCCTGTCATCCTCCAGCCTTTTGTCCTTTGCCTTTCCTCTTACTGCACCCTGAAGGGACTGTGCAGGTTGGCTTGGAAGTTTAGTCCACTCCCAGATAGCTTGTGGCTACTGTGAGATCAAGGCTGGTAGCTTTGAATCCCGTGTCCCTGTGGAAGGTATCCTCGGGTGCTGGGCTGGGCAGTTTGGGGACAGCTCAGCTGTGGTCCTGTTCTAGGAGGCTGACGTTGAGGCTAAGTGTTGGCAGAGTTTGAGGAAAGTTCAGGAAGGCTGGGGAGGGAAGGCAGCTCAGGTCCGATAGGGCCAGGGGACTCAGCAACACAGCTCTGTAATAAAAGACCTTGGTGCTGAAGCTCAAGCCATTTATTTGGTAGGGAAGGTTCCAGAAGGGGGCAGGACCCTGATAAAAGCTTGGGTCATAGCGGTGTTAAAGATCCCAGAGCAAACTGAGGTGCCGTGGGGGCAGGGGAAGGGAAAGGGACAGACCACAAAGACCTTCAACTAATTCCCAGAGTTCCTTCCGGGCTGACCCGAAAAGCCTGGCCCTGCAGTGAGCCCTCAGCACCCCACCGCCGCCTGGATTCATAGTTTTATTACCGCATTGCGCTGTACCTGGCGGGCAGTCTGGGAGAAAGCTCTGCACAGCTTAGTTTCCTTCCTGGGGAACTATAGGGACCCTGCTGTGGGTTGACAGATCAAAGGGCTCTGCTGCCATGGCAACAGAGCAACAGGGCAAGCCCCAAATCTGAGCAGAATAAGAGGAATGTACCAGAAAGAGGTGTGAGAGAAGTTTCAACAGGTACCTCGGGGTGGTGGTGGGGGGTAGGTGGGAGCGGAGTCAGTCTGGACCTGGGCTTGGACAAGCTGGATGGCCCTGGGTTGCATCCTGTCCCTCCCAGACTCAGTTTCCTCATCTGTGCTGACAGTTTGGAGCACTAACCCGCAGGTCTGGATGCAGAGGCACCATTGATTGAAGGCAGACAGGCAGGAGGGCAGAAAGACCCGGGTAAGCAAACCCTCAGCCACCAGGACTGGCGGCAAGAGAGGGATTTCATTTGAATGGTCCTGAGGACACACTTCCCATTTCCAGAATCTGCCACTCTGGCTGCCTCCAACCCTGCAGGCTTGTCCCTGCCTCAGCCTTAGCCCCAGGACCCCTGGCTCATCCTCACTCCACCGTAGACACAGGGAAGGATGCAGCCTTCAGGGACACCCTGGGCCTGGTCTCCAGTGGCCTGCCTCAGCTCAAGCCTTCCCTGGGCTCTTCAGTCTCATTTTTTTGGCCCCTCCCCCGCTTTCCCGGACCCTCTGTCTTCCCTGACCTGTGAGTCTTCCTCTGTGGGATGAGATGGACAGGTTCTTGCTCCCATTTTCACAGACATGTGGCCCGTGCTTAGAGCTCTAAGGCAACTGTGCGACTGCAAAGACCGTATCCAGGGTTCAGGGAACAGAGAGTGGGTGGTGGCATGGCCACTCACCGGCCAGCTCATCGGTAAGTACACAGCCTACTGGGTTTTTGCTTCCTTGCGGGGAGGATGAAGGTAAGCACAGCATAGACTTTCCAGAACCATAGTGAAGATTAAATAATGCATGGCACCAGCTACAGTCACTGTCACCATTGCCCAGGGACAATTCTTTCTGACCTCTCAATCATGAGGGGTGGGTGAGGGACCCCCTAGGACACTGAGTGGGCGAACCATGTTCTTTTGTTAGTTGTGCCTGATGAGTGGTAACCAGATGTATCTCCACAGAGGTCTGGAAGAGCCTGTCTGACTGGGTGACTTGGCGACTGTCCCTTTGACCCACAAGCACAACTGCGCCACTCTGTCGCTCTGGCACCTTCCCGGGAAGCATGCAGAACGGCAAGGTCTCCAGTCTTTTTCCTAAATGACATTCTGGTTGCACAGTTCCTCACTGGGCTGAATAACCCCAGTCCACCCCCACCGAAGTGTGACTGGGCATCCTGTTTGCTTGAAGGACATAAACCGCTGTCCCCAGTTCATAGAACCACCACTTCTGGTTTAGTTTAAGAAGACACATGCCGTTTTGTGAAAAAGTGATTCCCCTGATAATGGAGCCAGGGGTGTGGAGACTCTTGGAGTCTTCTGGAATTTGCTACACTGAGATGACAGTAACCACCACCTGCCAGCCAGCATCCACAAAGCCAAGCTCACTCGTGTGAGTAAAGAGCCAGCAGACACCAGGAGACTCAGGCTCCCCAAACTGGGGCACCTCACAAAGACCAGTGCAAGGCTTTGAACAAAACAGTTAAAACCTACGTGCGCATGCAGTGAAAAAGGGTCTCCCATAGATAGCCTGGGTTGGTTTTGACCTTGGATCCCCCTGCCTTCCCCTCTGTTGTGCTGGGATTACAAACTTGGGCTGCCAGGCCTGGCTCACAATGTATACGTCACAAGACTTTTCTGTAAGGCTCTTTATCTTAACAACAAACGTCCAACATAGAATGTGTGGAAAGAATCCATTGCTCGTTGCCTTGAATATCAGACGGTAAGCAGGAGCTCTCAGAGTGTGTGTTCCTGCTTTAAAGGTGGGACACAGTCATGTAATTTCTCACTCGAGTGAGCAGGTACATGGGCGCTTCCCTGGTTACGACTATATACTCCTTTAAGCAGTCCAACCTTTTCCCTTAATCTCGCATTTATTAATACGATATTACGTTGTTCCGTGGTACCTTCTATTTGCCCTTCCTGCAGTAACCTATGTCTCAAATGGAAGGAGGCGGAGTTAAAGAGGAAACGGTGTGGTGCAGAGCCCACCACCGTGATGTCTGGATGTCCCCGTGGTGCTTCCTGCCTGCCTCCTGCCTTGACCTCTCACCTCCATGCTGTACCTCTCCACCGTCCTCCGTAGGGGGTCCACAGCCTGCCAGCAGATCAGGATGCACAGGTCGATCAGCAGCATGCCCCCCACAATCACAAGCAGCTTCTGGTCTTTGATGATCTGCAGAGAGAAAGAGCAAAGAGAGGCAGACATGAGAGCCACCCAGTCAAGGAGCTCAGCCCAGTCTTCGTTTGACAGTCAAGGCCTTGCCTGAGCATGGTCCAGGCAACACCCAAACACGCACCTGGGCTTGCTGAGATCTGGCCACTTTTAATCTCTGCTCCACGGTGGTTTTCACCCTCTGGGTCTTTAGTTGTCCGTCATCAATCGTTACTGTCTGGCTAACTACTTCCTCCTCTTTCTTCCTTTCTCATTCTCTCTTCCTCCTTTTTCTTTCTCTTCCTTCTCCCTTCATAGCCCATCTTCCTCCTCCTCCAGACACACTCTCCTGCACCCTAGGCTGGCTTCCAGCTCCCTATGTTGCCAGGAGTGGGTTTGAACTTCTGATCCTCCTGCCTCCACTCCACTGTCCATCTGCTAACAGGGAGGGGCCTGGGGACAAACCTTGGCAGCGCCCAGGCTCACCTGTATTTCAGACTGCAGGTTTATTCCTCACACCTAGCCACCACATAAACAAAAGCTAACATGAAGTCCATCTGGAAAAGACTAATGGGAAAATAAACAAAGCTGCGACATAAGCTCGAGAAATATCGCCAGCTCCGACTTTTAAGGATTACGGCCATTTTTAAAGGAGAAATAATAGCTCAGGAAGCCTCACTGGAGCCATACAAAAACAAACAAACAAACAACAACAACAAACACTGCTGATCAAATTCACATGGAACGCGGGGCACTGCCCTGCCCCCAGTGTTCAGCTTCCGAGTGTCTGGTGACTGCTGAGGCTTTGTGGGAACATGGCCTGACCTTTGCCCTCTGGGGAGCCAGACAACTCCTCACCAGGCTTGAGAAAGTGTCTCAGGAACCTGGGGCTCAGGACAGGCAGGAAGGAGCCCCTGCCCTCCATCCTGGAAGTAGGGGTGCATGCACCCAGGACATTCACCTTTCAGGGTGCTTCCCATTCTCCCACTAGTGTGAACCCAAGCAGTTTCCCAGGACCTCATGCCTCTGACACACCCTGTGCGAGCTCAGCCGACCTTAGAGACCAGGGATGCCTCTCATTGGTGCAGTAGGGCAAACCCCTTTCCCCAAAAGGCTCAAGGTGGAAGTTGGGGATGACACTGGGCAGTGGGCCCCGGACGGAATCCTGGCTCCCTTTTCTGCTGCTTGTGTAGTGACAGCCAGAGGGACAGAGGGGAGGAAGGAGGCTCATGTTTCACCCTCTGAGGGTGGCATAGAGGAATGGACAAAGAACTTATTCTAATCCCAGGCGTTGCCAAATGCTTAACTTTATTGGGCTTCAGTTTTCTCCTTGATAAAGAGGGCCACTGATCCCCAAGTGACACAGCTGGTATTAGAATCAAATGAGATGAAGTGTGGAAGGCACCCATTGTGGGGTCTGCTTAGAAAAGATGCCCAAGGAATGGTACCTGTCTGTCATTATTCTGGGTTTGATCATTAGCGGTGCTGTGTTTGTGTGTAGGACAGTGACACCTAGGGGCAAAGTGTGATATTACACCTCAGCTCTACTAAACAGCTCTACCAAGCCACACATGGTGGAAAGGTCCTGAGAATATGAGGACATTGATAATTTCTTTTTGGAAATACTTATTGAGTGCCAACATGGGGTCAATTTCTGTCCTGGGCACAAAGAACGCAGCAGTGAACACAGAACCCCATCCTGGTGGAGCACGCAATATAGTGGGGAAGGCTAAGAGTGAAAGATTGAACAAACCCGCCTGCGCACATCACAGACAGAGTGCTAAAGAAAATGATTCAAAACAATCCCAAGAAATGAAAAGCAGGGGAGGGAGCAGATGTAGTGCCATCTTGGCTACATGCAGAGCCCCGAGAACACCTCTCCGTGCTCACAGGTTTCTCTCTTCTTTCCTTTTTAGATTTCTCTTAGAACCAGTTCCAACTTGCTGGGTTCTGTCCACGCTCATGATATCATCTCCTGCTGCCTGTCTGAGCTAGTGGGTCACAGTGCCACATGCTCGCCACATGGCATCACAGTACCAGCAATGACCAAGTATTTGGTTCTAGAACCAGATCTAAGTCTGACACGGACTAACTAGCTGGGATCTTGGATACGTCTCCGTCCCTCTGAGCTGCGTTCGTCATCTAGGAAATGCTGTGGTAAGTGTACAATTCACATTAGATGTGCGTATGGTAGCTGCTCTGCAGAGGCCGAGCGAGGCCAGAAGCTGGCTAGCTCTTGTGAGTGTTACTGCTAACTGCTGTCCTGAGCAGGAGCTAGAGACCCTGGAATTCACTCACCACTTGTTTTTGTAGGCAACGTTTTAGGGGACTGTAATCACATCTATCCATGTGCACATCTGTCCCCAGCTGCTTTCATTTGTCAAGCAGAGAAGAGTCCCTGTAAATGAGACAGCAGGGCCCACAAGGTCGAGCATTTACCACCTGGTTCTTTACAGAAAAAAACTTCGCTGACCTCTGGCTTAAAACGGGGGAACATTCTTTATTGTTTAAAAACAAAGCAAACCTTCAAAACTAAAATTTTTGAGACAAAGTCTTGTTCTGTAGTCCAGAATGGCCTTGAGCGTGGGATCCTCCTGCCTCAACTTTCCAGGAGCTGGCATTACAGGTATGTGCCATCACACACAGCTTGACTTCAGATTTTTGACTGATCCTGACTGATCTTCTAGCAGGACTGACTCTCTGCTCCAAAGTGCCCCCTTCTGAGGAAGAATAGTATGGAGGGACCCCTGGTGTTGCCTCCTCCTGCCCGATGCCCCTGCTGGCTCTCACAGCTGAACTGCCAGGCAGCTGCTGGAAGCCCTCCGATGGCAGCTCCTTGCGTGAGCCAGGTGACAGTCTGCTTAGATGTTTGGTTGCTTGTGTTATCTTGGGGACAGAGCGAAGATATATCCGTCCTCAGAAAACATCTGCCCCAGAACAGAAAGTTCCTTCCCTGAGCGACTGCCTCCTTCCACACTTCATTTTGCTAAGTGAGAGGCGGAAGGAAGGCTGTAATAAGTTTCTCAATGTAAGACTTTATGATTGGTCTTCAGAAAAATAGTAACATGCTATAAGAACGCCGACTTTGGAACATGAAGTCACCATGTGTCGATGCTCTCTTTAATAGGTTTCTTTCCCCGAGTGCGGGTGACAATAGGGTCACGTGAGGTGAAGCCTGCATGTATGTTTGGGGAGGGCTCCCCCCGGGGCGGGGGAGGGAGGAGGCAGGGGAGCTCAGAGAGAAAGGGAGGTGTAGGAAGACTGTAATGAAAAAGGCATTTTTATGTTTATGAAAATCTAGTGTACCTATCGTTAGAAGAAAATGAAGGGATCCTCAGAACAGACTCCAGACTCAACAGCAGCCCACTGAGACGGGTCAATTATACAAAACATTCACTGCGTGTTCTGGCACTGGCCTGGTGTCTGACTCAGAGGGAGGCAGTGTAAGGTGGTCCCTGGCTGCAGAAGGGAATGGGGCCTGCCTGGTGGCAAACGGGGTGTGGGGCTTCCGCTTGAGTTTTGGAGACAGATGGTGGCAAAGGTCATACAACAATACGACCACAGTGTGCAAGTGCCTTGGCCTTTGGGAACAAGAACTGGGCACTGGCTTTGTTGTGGCAAAGGTCGAGGATGATGAACACACCACCAGGGTGTGATGTCCTCAGAGGGGTTGCTCTGGGTTTAGAGCTGGTTCCTGTTGCAGGTGGAGGAGGGTAGGGTAGAGAGGGGAAACACGCCTCCCCCGGCCGATCATGATGAAGGGCAGGCAGCAGGGGCTCCCGTGAGGTTCCCCGCCCCCTCCACGGGTTGGGTTTTTACATGACCAAGGTCTGTTTTGTTGTATTAGCTTTTTCGGTTTGTTTGTTTGTTGAGACAAGGTCTCACTCTGTAGCCTAGGCTGGCCTTGAGCTCACCATTTAGCTCAGGCTGGCTTTGGGCTCACGGCAATCCTGACTTCAGCATCCTAAGTGTTGGGATTACAGGCAGAAGTCACCATGTCCTGACTTGTATTGGCTTTTTAAATTGTGGCAAAATACACACAGTTTGTCATTTTAGCTGTTTTCAAGTGGACAGTTTAGCCTGGCTAACTGGATGGAGGTGATTCTGTATGATTGGCGTCATCAGTTTCCTCCCCAGGGGTAAAGCTGTCTTCACTCCTGTGCAGGAAGACTGTCCCCTTCCTGTCTGTGACTCACGACACCCCTGATGTCACTTTCCCCACTGGTCTTCTCAGAGCTGTCCTCCAGGTCTCTGAGGACAGTCTAACTTCATACTCCCCAAGGATCCTATGTTTCATCCACTGTTCCTGACAGCATCACCTCCTTTTTAAAAGGTAGAAAAAAAAGTAACAAAAAAAAAAAGAAGTAAGAAGTACCCCCGTCCAGGTGATGGGGGCCTTGTGTGTCAGAGAAGCCCCTCCTTCGGACAGGCTGCTGAATTTCCTCTCTCAGGGGAGTGCATCCTGCTTTGGGTTCTGACACTGGGCAGCGCCGTCAGATGTGACCTAAGCTTGTGGTCCCTGGAGACACCCCATCCTTGCGCCTCGGGGACGTGCACCCCTGACTCCCGAGCTTTCCCTGACATGTTCAGTGGGCTGCTGAAAGCTGGTGTGTTCTTTCTCTGCAGTCACCCGAGGGAACGCAGGAGCAGGTGACAATGTGGATAACCTACTCGGCAGCACATGGAATCATTGCTGGTTCTTTCAAACCAGGATAGTGTTGCATTAACAGTAGAGGAGCTCAAAGCAGAGCTGCAGAGCAGCAGGGTCTGGGCAAGCACCCCTTGGCTCTGAGGAGGGCTGGTGCAAGCATGGCAGCCTGGGTCCCGTGCCAGCACCCTGCTTTCATAGGGCTGGCTAGGCCCCAGAGCCTGCATTGCTAAGGCTCCCAGGCAAGGATAGCCCACAGTGGGCAGCCCCAAGACAGGTCAGAGGGCTTTTGCTCTGGCTGTAGATCAGCACGGTGGTCCTTTGTTCTGCTACATTCACAGATTCCACCAATCAGGGCAGTTCACCAGGCAGCAGGCCCGTGGTGCTTGCATCTGTACTGAGAATGCACTTATAACAATACAGTGTAACAACTGTTTACACAGCATTTGCATTGCATTAGGTACTGTAAACAGTGTAGGTGTATAAGAGGATGGGTGGGGTACACTGACCAGCACTCCATTTTATACAAAGGTCCCAAGCACCTGTGGGTTTGGTTGTTTTGGGTGATGTGGTGTGCGTGTGCGTGCGTGCATGTGTGCGTGTGTGATTCTGAACCCACTGCCAAGAGGAAGCTGAGGGACAACTGTATCACCTGGGAAGGTCTAGAAACTACTGACGTTCAGCTATATCCCCGGAGTTTTGAGCGCAAGCAACCTGAGCTGGATGGCTTGTGTTCATAATCAGCCACCGGACTAGAACCCATAGCCAGCACCAGAAATGGCCGGGGCGGCTGAGCCACTTCCGTCTCACGGAAGGGAACTGTCACAGGCACTGTGGGGGACAGAAGGCTGGAGGCACACAGGGAGATAGATGGCAGCGCTGGGTCCCTCTCTCTCAGAGCAGCCTGCACCTGTCTGAGGCGGCTTGGGTGTCTGACAGATGGGGGTGGGGAGGAGGCAGGGCCCAGACCGTCCCATCTAGCCAGGGTGGGGACTGCATCTCAGAAAACAGCTCGGACAGCGGGGATGGGGTGGTGGCCCTGAGGGTGAAGGGTGTCATAGGCCTCAGGCAGGAGAGAGAGTGGCAGCTTAGGAGACGATGCCTACTCAAATTCTGTCTGGCCAGCAGCTGCTGCAGAACTGTGACAGGAGTTTACGGGACAGCATGGGCATCCCACTACGGCCAGATGCTCAGTCATGCTTGGTTGACACCATGGTCACACACAACGTAGGACAAATGCTCTCTACCTGCCTGGAGGCAGGGCTCCTGTCCTCTGAGGCACTCTTTGAAAGCCCCATCATTAAGATGGGTCCCAGCCCCGCTTCTCTTTCCTCTTTTGAAGAGGTGCCTGTTACCCCTAAGCTGCAGCTTTGATTCCCTAATGTCACCCCTGCCTTCCCCTCCAGCCACTCCTTGCACCCTGTCCATGTGAACCCTAAATCCTGGTCACGCCAAACCTTTTGGCTTCTAGACCACCTGCTCCCTTCCACCACTATCAGGTTGCCCACACACTGCACCCTCTAGAGGTGTGCAGTCCCCATCCTTTTTGCCTGATGACCCCCCACTTCCTCCCAGGTTCTAGCATAGGTGGCACTTCTTACAGGAAGCCTTCCCTGAGCACTTTGTGCCTGCCCCAGTTCTGTAGGACCCTACATGTCCATAAACAGCTCCTGTTCCTGTGAGCTGTAAAGGCTTTGTGAATGGATTCCCTGGGAAACTGCCATCAGGAGGTCGCCACTGAGTTTCCTTTGAATCGCCACTAAGTTGCTCAGTACCTGCACACAGTAGGTGCCTAATGCCTGTTCACACAAGAAAAGCCAAGTGAACACAGCCAACTGAAGTGGGGGCTTCCCTTACCTTCTTCTTCATCTTCACATTTTTGAAGATGGCATGGACCCTCCAGGTCTTTGCAAACATGGCCCCAAAGGCGGTTGTGTAGCCCACGGTGAGAATCCAGGTCCGGACCTAGAAGCCAGGACAACCACAGCAGAGTTAACATCTCCCAGGTGACTAACCATCCAGCAAGCGGAACCTAGGTGCTGGGGACAGACTTCTGCCACGCATGCTCGCGAGTCTCCAGAGCATCCTGCGGTCAGATGGATTCCATAGACAGCTAGTACTATGGGGCGCTCATCAGGTCCTGGGCACTAGGTGCAGAGGTCAAAAAGGTTCAAATCCTGCCTCCAAATGGGCCACAGCTCAGAGGGTGCCACCTACCCAGCAAGAAGCAGAAGTCTCTGCACTGTTGAGGGGTCACTAGGGAGGTGAAGAGCCAGGCATCTTCCCATCTGCTCTCTCCTCCTATTCCTTCCTCTCTCCTTCCTTTGGGTGGGTGCTAGTCCCATGCTTTGACTGACCTTGGGGCCCTGCTCGGGAATAAAGTCTTGCTTGGGCTCTGACATGCTTCTCAAGCTGAAATGTGCCTTGGTTACCAGCCCTGGCTGGTGATTGATGGGAACAGCCAGTGTGAAGGAGCCTACACTCTGGGTTCCTGGAGGCCGAGACAGGACGGCTCCCATCTGATAGCTACCAGGAGGCCTCTAGGATGCCAACTTTGTGCCAGGGCTGTAAGGACAGCCAGATGCTATCTTCACTGGCTGACTTGGATGTCTCCAACCCACGGGAGCCTTGGTCTCCCAGGACAGCTCCTAAGCCCCCACCCTTGGTGATGCACTTTCTGCTTCGCCTTTCTGGCAATGTGGCTCACAGGTGCCCTGGCCCCACTCCATTTGTGAAGACAGAAACTGGCTGAAGAAGTGGCGAGGCCACTCCCTAAGCTAGGGAAGGCAGCCGCAGTCTAGCCATTGCTGAGAGACGCATGTGACGCATGTGAGTGGGGCACAGCACAGGTGGGAATGCAGCCTCTGTCTTCTTCCATTTACTCAATAGGTAGGAGATCAGATGGGCAGTGAGTGACAGTGTTGGTTATCTGGGGGTGGGGATGGCTACATTGTCACCTACATTATAATGTGCATATGTAGTATCCATGCTGTCACCCAAGGATGCTAAGAAAGGTGGGGAACACGGAGGAAGGAGGAGACTCAGAGCATCCACTGTCCTCTGTCACAGTCACTGGGGTACTCACACAGCATTCACTCAGCCAGACACTGGTTGGTTCATTCAACAAGGACCATGAGGTCAGAGGCAGTGTGGACAGTGCAAACCACTACCAGCCACCAGGATGACTTGGGAGCTGTTGAGTGAGGACATCACTTTTTAAACTTACATAGTTCCTCACCTATCTACCGAAGCCCCAGAACCCCAATGCAGTGCCTTGCACCAGAGTGGCCTTCTCTCCCTGACAGCATTTGTCTACTCTCCAGAGTATGCTTAACTCAAATGAGCTTCGTCTACACTCAGGAGCTGGCCCACCAGCTGGGACACTCTGCTGGGGTCTCTGTAGCACTTCATTTGCACTGTCCCCCAGGCTCAATGGTCGAGTCGAATGCTGTGTCCTTGGCTGGTGGGGCTATTTTGGGAGGTTGCGGAAGCCTCATGAGGGAGGGTCTTGGAGGAAGTGGGTCGCTAGGGACTGGCCTTCGAAAGTTAGACCCAGTCCCTGGCTCTCTCTGTCTCTGCTTCCTGCCTACCACGTGGGCGAGCTGCTCTGTTGGGCCACACACTCCTTACTATGATGGACTGAAGCGGGACTGTTTGCCCAAAGGTATTTCCCATCCCTTGAGCTGTTTTTCTGGCTATTTCATCACAGAGATAAAAGTCTAAGCAACGGATGGTTCATCTCAGTTGTCAACTTGATGGGAATTAGTATCACCATGGAAACAAACCCCTGGGCGTGTCTGTGAGAAAGTTTTCTGATTAGGTCTGTACCCTCAAACTGCGAGGCAGAGTAAACTCTTCCTTCCTTAATCTTCTTTCGTCAGGTAATTGAGATGGCAGGGAGAAAAAGAATTCTCACTACCTGCACACGCTTTAAAGTGACTCTGTCCACCCCGAGGCCAGTCTCCTAGAGTTTTGGAACACATGCTATTAGAAAGTAACTCTTAGTGGCTGGAGAGATGGCTCCGTGGGTAAGGGCACTGGCTGCTCTTCCAGAGGACCCAGGTTCAATTCCTGGCACCCCCATGAAAGCTCACAACTGACTGTAACTCCAGTTCCAGGAGATCTGACACCTTTACACCAATGCACATAAGATAAATTTAAATAAATTATTAAAAAAAGGAAAGTGACTCTTAACTGGAAACATACAGAGGCCACGGGTATTTTTTATAAAGGATGGAAAAGATGAAACAATGTCATTCTTTTTGCCTCATTCTGTGGTTCTGTGGCCAACAAAGACCTTATTTGGAGGCCACATGTCACTGCCCTGTGTCTGGCTTAAGCACACTCCCTTTGACCCACGTTCTTTTTAAAGCCATCATTACCAGGCTACTTGTCTCTTTTGAGAGGGCCAATTTCATTAAGATTCAATAACATAAATTAAGTGAGTTAAAACTCGATGAGAGAAATTTAATCTGGCGTCTGGAAGCTGCAATGTGTTGCGGTGAATTGGAAGCAAAGAAGGCCAAGGGGCCTGGGTATTACACTCCACAGACAGACACTTGCTTGATGGAGATTCTGGCCCTGGCTGGCGTCTGTGAACTCGGACTTGGGGACCCATTCACTCCATGATGTAGAGACTCACTATGCCTAAGCAATTTGTGCAAAAGGTATCATTTGTGCTCTTTACGTAATTCCAGGTAGCTATTTTCTGCTTAGCATGTGGGTGTATTGTAGGCCTGGTGCTTATGTGGCTGGGCCTTGGCTTGCCCTGTGTCTCAAGTCCTGCTTGTCTTATGTCCCTGGAGAAGGCTCTAGATGCTTACCAGGTCTTCCCTGGGTATCCCCCTTAAGGAGCCTATGCCTTGGCTAGTTTTGGTAATTGATCAGAACCGTGAATATGACTGGATGTTCTGGTGTGGGAACCCCAGTGAGTCACTGAGGCTGGGGCTGTCACTGCTGAATGTAATGATGGCCTGAGCAGCTCTATGTCCTTGGGAGGGTTTCTGTATGCCACCAGCAGATCTTACATTCCATATGCAGCAGATTCTTGATAAGGACGAATCAGCAGCAGAGAACAGAGCAGTGGGGACAGTAGATTAACCCCAGCAGAGCGGCTTCATAGGCTGGCTCACCCCTGAGGGACTCTGCTGGAGGGGACGCTCATTTCTTATCTCTTCCTGTATCTGTGAGATGGAAGCCACTCAGGATGGAGCTTCCTCTGCCCACCTAAGGCTGTCCCCGGATGTCATCTTGACTCCTAGACTCCATCTTCCTCCAAGTTCTAAAGCTGCACATGCTGCTGTCACAGGAGGCCTTGGTGACAAGTAGGTGTCCCATAAAACCCTGTTTCACAGCCAGGCTGAGACCACAGCCTCTCCCTGAGATGCTGTTTCCTCAGACGCGGGGAGTCTTGCCATCACACACTCGTCACCCAAGTTAGAGACTCGAGAACCACTTCCTTCGCTCTCCAGTCTCATCTCCAGGCGTGAATCACACACTGATGGTCCTCCGCTACCCAAAGGGAAACCCCACAGGACAGAACAAGGAGCAAACCCCTTTAAGCAATGATCTCTCACTAATTTCTATTAGACTTGAATTTACTAGGAGGCAAAGTGGGGGTTTCTTGGGTAACCTCTACCTTTTCTTAGAGTTAAAAAAATCCAGTATTTCTGAAAGGGCCAAAAGATGGCTCCTCTGTCCCACTCTTGCCCAGCTGCTGCCCATGTTGAGCATACAGCTCCCTGTAAACAAGGGAAGGAAGCTAAATCACCTGCAGGACTCAGCCCTGCATACTGGGACAGGGCTGCTCTGCTCCTGGAGAGCTGAGGGAGAGGGCACATGCCAGCGACTCCCACTCTCGAGCCCGGCTTTTCCAAAGCTGATGTTCAGAGGATGACATTTGTGGGCTTCCAGGATCCCCAGATCCCTGGTCTCCAAGGGACTCACCACAGCACAGCCCGGGGGACCTATGATCTACAGCTCTTTTAGGTGTGGGCTGGGGAAGCAGCGTCAACACCTGTGGCCTGCCGTGTGGAGTTCTGCAGCTATTCACCGGGATCTCTTCATGGTATGTACATGTCTGTATGCACACACATGCTTTAAGTGAGGCACTGAATGAGGCTTTTTCTGTCTCAAGCAGGGAGCTGCAATGCCGAGCTTGGCTCCTTGAGTGCTCACTGAGCAGCCCCTGCCTGGACTGGCTTTTAACAGGAGTCCAGCGACCCGAGGACTCCCGGCTAGAGCGTTCACAGAGGTCCCTGGTGTATCACTCTTACTGCCCTGGTGGCCTGCCCTGAGGCTCCCCACACTGCAGGTGGCAGAGGCTCACCTCAGCTTGGCTGGTCTCCAGTCCAGTTCTAGCAAAGCAAGGCCACAGCAGGTCACAGTTGCCATGGAAACACCTGCACCAAAACTAACCGGCACCCACCCCGGGCTCCCCGCTCTTTATCTGTTCACTCTGCCTTCTAGAAGTGACCACGATGATCCTAACAGTGCATCATTCATTCATAAGTGATTCATCCTGCCATTCATTCATTCATTCATTCATCCATTCATTCATTCATAAAAATCCATTGGGACCCAGAGCTTTAATATATGTTCTCATTTAACCCCCACAAGCCTAGCAAGCCCACACTTACAGAAGAGTCAATGAAGTAAGGCTCACAGATGTTAGTAGCCAAGCAAAGTCACACAGCTAGGGAGTCATGCAGTGGAGTTTTTGACATAGATATCTGCCAGCAGCCTCTCAAATACTCTGGGGACACATTAGAAATGGACGCATATTCTGAAACTGCTCAAGTATATGCCATAAAAGGTAGATTTTTTTTTGGTTGTTATCTTTTTTTTTTTTTTAAGATCCAAATAGGCAAACATTGAGCTGGGTTGCTTGTTTGGCAGATAGAACTTAGCGGACCTGTTGACCTATTTTTTTTCTGGTAAAATCCAGTTGACATCTCAGTGGCAAGTGGCTCTGAAAGCCTGATGACTAAGTTTGGTCCCTGGAACCCACATGGGAGGAGAGAGTGGGCCCCCACAATGTCCTCTGACCTCCACATGCATGCATGGGCATGTGTGCACCTCCCTCCCCCAATAAATAAATGTACTAGATGAAAAAAGAAAACTCAAGGTGTTTTTTATTTGTTATTTTGTTTGTTTGTTTGTTTTGAGAACAAGGCACATGGCAAGCATCCTTGTCATCTCCTGGTGTTTGGAACCTTACGCTAGCCAAGCGCTGCGGGCTAGGTTTTAGTCTTGCTCTCAGGACAGGAAGGGCGGTAGACCTGTCTTGCCTGTGGCCTGTCTCGGGGTTGGAAGGAGGAGCTGTTCCAGGGCAAAGCAGAGTTGATGGTGTTGAATTCCTGGGTGGAGTGGGCTTTTGAGGGGTTACACAGAGGTGCTGGCTTATTTCCACCCTCAGCAATGCCGCTGAGCCGGGGAGCGCGGCAGGGCCTACAGGGCTTGTTGTCCACCAAGGTCCTCACAGTGGATCTCTCCTTCACTTCCTGTGCCTCGGCTGGGGTTCCTGCCTAGACTTCACAGGACGGCAAGTGTAATTTGCCTGGCTCCCCTTCCAGCTGCTAGGGCTGGGGTTCCTGAGCCAGGTGGGTCTGCCATCTGTGAGCTGGTGTTCCCTTCCCCCAACACCAGGGCTTTGCCCACACCCAGCGTCGTTCTCCCAGCGACTCTGCCCACAGGGGCTGTGTTGCTATGGTGACTACTTCTGACAGTGTCCAGGGAGACAGCACCATGGAGCTGGAGCTGCTTGCAGGACTTGCTGAAGCTGGCACTGGAGGCTGGGAAGGTTCCAGAAAGGATCGAAGGTGGGGGATGGGAGCTGAGTGTGGCTGCTTTTCCAGCAGCAGAATCTGTATGTGTGTACACACGTGCTCACATGTGTCCCTGTATGGATGCTAATGGCCTTCTCGAGCAGAGGCCTGACCCCTAGGGAGGCCGGACCCCGGGGTTGTCACAGCTTCTTGCTGAAGTACTGTCACGGTTGTCTGTATTAAAATCTGAAGGGTAGAAAAGGGCCATGTGTGGAGAGGGAGAACAGAGCGACACTGGTAAGCTGTTCACGATGGAGGCTGACTTCAGGGTCCACCTCATCCATCCCCTGGTTTTGAGGATGTCCCTGACATGGAGGCCAGGCTGTAACCAGCACGGTAGAAATGAAGATATTCTAAAGAGACACCTATGTCCTTTAACCTCTCCGTCAGACTAGTGAAACACTGGACCCCAAGAAGTGGGAATTTCACAAGGACTCTCTCCCATGCTGGGAGAAGGGAGAGGCCTCAGCCAGAGAGCTTGTCTCCTGGAAAGAGATTTGCCACAGTCCTAAGAACTTATCAGACCATCTCACAGGACGAGACTGAAGCCTCCAATGGCCACCTGGGTCAGTGGTGGGAGGGGCCGCTCCTTGACTAGGACTGCTCGGAGGGCGGTACCCTGGCCCTCTATTTAGCCTTTTAAGAAAAGGTTTCCTTTTTGTTTTATGTGTCTGTGTGTACGTATTTGTGTGCCTGCATGTACGTATTGTATCACATGTGTGCAGGTGCCCACAGAGGCCAGAGAAGGACTTTCTGGAACTGGAGAACGGGTGGTTGTGAGCCACTAGGTGTGGGAATTGTGACTCAAATCTGGGTGCTCTGCAAGAGCGGCCAGTGTTCTTAACAGTGGTATTCTTCCCTCGGGACCCTGAAGACCAACTTACAGGTGTCATGGGATCTCTATGTCGTCCCTCTTTCCAATGTGGCCACATTGACTAAGTCCCCTTTCCTGCTTTTTATTATTAATTTGGCTGTTTTAACTGGATTCTTGAGGAGAGGTAGCTGGACTTGACTCCTTGGGGTAGATCCTGTGACTCACAAGTTGATAAAAAAAGTGGCACACTGTGATGTCTTCCCTTCCTCCCATGTCACCATCCTCTTTCTCATTTACTTCACATCTGTTGCCACCCTATGAGAGAGGGCTGTTTCGCCCATTTTACAGAGGACAAAAGTGAGGCGAGTTTCAAGCTTTGGGCTCAGGACAGCCTTGGCCCTGAGTCTCCTTTCTGCATCCCACTTTCTGCCCCTGGGTTGCTCAGGGTGGGGGGAGGGCACTGGGAGCAGCCAGCCGGTCCCAAGATAGAATAGAGCCCAACTCTTGACATCAACGGGGTTCAGGAAGGAGGCGTCTTGCTATAGCACAAGCCCCACCACCAACTGAGGCTCATATTTAGGCTCCGCTGTCAGGAGTACCCCACCCTCTTCTTGAGTGACAGAGGAAATTTATTCTGGAAGTGACCCTGGTCATACATTTGGGCTGCACCAGTTCAATCCGGAGGAGGCTGTTTCTCCTGCAGTCACATGTGGGCTCCCTCCATGCAGTTCCCACTGCTGATAAAGGAATTCTGGGCAAGAGAACTGCCATTTCCCCAGCCCTGGAGCTCAGGCTCAGGTCGATTTGTAAAGCACGTCATGATTTATTCATGCTGCCTCCCCGGGCTTCCCAGGACGACCTTCCTCTCACACAAATGAGCGAGCCTCCCAGAATAGAACGTCAGGCTTCATTAAGGAAAAAGCCCCAGTGTGGGGACGGCCCTTCCCTTTCCCCCCAGCTCCCTGGCCTGTCATTAGCACTTGGAGAATTCAGGTCAAATCCCAGAAAACCCCTTCTGGGAAGTGCCTTCCAGGGCCTGGGGTGCAAGGGTGACATACGGAGCGCCTACCTCTGAGAAGGGACTCTCCTGGAGGCCAGCCCTCAGAGTTTCTCTGCACCCAAGACTCAACTCCCCCACTGGAGGCAATGCCAAGGAGCCAGTAGAGCCCCAGGAGGGACTGAAGCAGCTGCAGAACCAGGGGTACAGTTCTGCAGTAGCCTTGGGGGACAGAGGCAGGTCCCTCACCCTCCTGGGATGACAGTGAGAGGTTGGACCAATGTGCAGCCTAGAGCTCACCGGGAGAGTCCCAGTACCAGTTCCGAATTGTTGGTTCCTGAACTTGGGGAGGGGCTGTAAGTCCTTTGGAGCAAAAGTTTAGGGTGTTTTTGCTCTTTCCCAAGTACTTAGTGAGAGCCTCAGGGCAGTGCAGCACCTAGGTTCCCATCACCTGATGAGCTCAGCAGAGACCAAGATAATGTCCAAGAAGGGCAGGACATTGCTGACTCGGGAACAGCAGGAATAGCGGAAGGGCCACCTGGAGCTTAGGGTTTTTCCAGTGCTGCCCCACAACACTGAGAACATGTGTGATCCTAAAAAGTTTGACATATGGTGAGTGTGTGTGTGTGTGTGTGTGTGTGCGCGCGTGCGTGTGCATGTGTGTGTGCGTGTGCATGCATGTTTATGCATATGTTTTAGGATCCCCTCTCGTGCATCCTTCAACTCTTTATTTCTACCCTTTTCACGGCCAGGCAGTGGGTGACCTGAAGCTTCAGAGCAGTAGGCAGGACCTGGAAGGTGGCTTTGCTGAGGGCCACCTTACTCTCCCAGCCACAGGAAGGGCTGCCCATCCATTAATACTGACGCTCTGACGCTGCCCCCTCCAGTTATTCGAGGGACATGGCTGGACTAGTGATTGCCCCTGGAGAGCTGCAAAGAACCCACTGCCTCACCCAGCTCTTTCGTGTCTGTTCATTTTGCTTTGTAAGACCTCATGTAGAAAACTCAGCATGGTGGCCTGTGATCCCAGTGCTCAGGAGGGGGGGTGGAGACAGGAGGGGCTCTGGGGTTTGCTGGATAAGCCTGGTTGGCAAGCCTCAAGTTCTAGAGAGAGAGCCCACCTCAAAGGATGGCTCCTGAGGAACAACACCCAAGTTTGACCTCTGGTCTCCATACATATCAACACACACCTGCACATACACACCTGCACACCCTCACCTGCTCAACCCCCATTCATATGTACACATTCACCTGCACACACACACACATATACACTCCTTACCCCCCATACACACATGTACACACATATGCATCAATGCACACACACACATTCACACACACACACACACACACACACACACACACACACACACACATACACAGGAGGGATGATTTCGGGGAAAAATACTTCCTAACAAATTCCTGAGTTGAGCAGTAATGAAAAAAATTGGTTTGAACATCACTGACGGAGGAAGGAAGATGGCAGCTCTCCTCTGACTCCAGGTCACCACACCAAGGCCACAGGCTGAGGATGTGTCCTTGCCCTGCTCCTGCGGCTCTGGGTGCTGATGCTTTTGATCCTGATTTCTCCCCCTTTCTAGTGTGCTGGCTCTCATCTGGCGGTGGCCCGTCACACGGTCACATCAGTGGAACAGTCACTGTCTATGCTCACTGAAGTCAGATACCGCCTTTCTCGCCCCACTGCAGACCCGTTGACCTGGTTTGGTTGTTTCTTGCCCATCCTGGTGTTTCCACACAGCTCTGTCTGATGACAAGGTCACCGAGAGATCTTTACATCACACCGCACTGGCACATACCAAAGGGCTTACCGTGCAGAGGGTTTCGAAGGTCTTTTCCGAGACAAAGGATCCGTCGAGGCCGAAGAGGAAGATGGATGCGTAGGACAGCATTCCGCCCAGGATGATGAGGTTGTTCATGTAGGGACTTGACATCTTGATCAGCCTGATGGGGCAGAGAAACTTGGTCACAGAGCATCTTCCAAGTGCCCTAGGTGAGCACCGCTACCAAATCTTCAGGAACAAGGGAAACGGGGTCCAAGCTGTTCTGCTTCTAGCTGACACCTCTCTGCTTCCGGAGGGGACCCCAGTAGCTGTGTATTTTCCCATCTCCTGCCTCAAGCCTACCTATCACTTCCCAGGTGACACTTGCTACAACAGCTTCATCTACTTGAACTTTTGGTTTAGAGGATTTGGGGCCAGGATTGGGAATACAAGTTAAATCTAACGATTGTAGTGAGGGGGCGGTCCTCATACCACACTCCCCTGCCTGAGCGGGGATGTCACAGAGACTTGAATACCCAGGGTTCCTCTGGAGACTGTGCTCATCAGGTGTCCAGTGAGCCCCTCTTAGAGCCCTCAGAAAGCTCCTGCGGCTTGATGTGTAAATGGGAACGGGGTAGCAACACCTCAGTCACAACCCTTACCCCAGAAGTTGGGTAACTGGGCCCTGTGCCACCTTCTGTCCCTGTCGTCACCAGGCCACAGGTAAAAGTCATTCCCCAGTGACCAGCAAACCAATGCTGAGCTAAGCCCCAACAGGGCTAGAATTTTTTGTCCACCCAGAGGTACTTGACTCCCTGAGCACAGTTGGCTTGGAATGGTTCTTTTGTAGACTGTAGCTATAGCCAATTGTTCCCCAGACATTTTCTTTGTGTTCTGCAGTTCTATGAATGGTTAAATCTTAGGATTGGAGTGCTTCCTGGAGGAGGTGGTTTGCAAAAGTGTGAGTAGGAAGAAGGAAGGGAGGGAAATTTAGTTCCCACAGCTTTTGCAGATTTTTCAATGGCTGAGCTAGCTGAATAAATCATTCTGGTAATTTCTCCAGGAGGCTGTGAGGGGGGAATTAGAGAATTAATCTGGTGAGGCCATTTGCAGCTCTAAGATCTCATTATACATACAGGGAGGCTGTGTAGCAGAGAAATGACCGTGTGCCTAGGCCTGGAGCCAAACGCTACCAGGTGCAGCCCTCACTCAGGACTGGATCCAGCAGCTGTGTAAATTATAGGTGGTTAGGAAAAAGACAGCAGGTAAATTGTGTTTATTTTTCAGGAAATGGGTTTGACCTAAACAATTACATAAACAAACAAACAAGCCATCAGAGCTCAAGGCCTCTAAGTTTCTCTTTGGTAAGCAGAAAGAGACGCAAAACCCATTCCCTGTAATTGCCCTGATCCCTACCAGCCTGTGGGCAATGCAGTGTGGCTTTGGGGACAGTGGCCCCCATGGCCCATGGGTGCATGGGGGGGGTTCCCCCAACACACACATGCTTCTAGCTTTGGTCTAGTCTCTCCCACACAAGGCCGGAGCTGGATTCAGTGATTTGCTATAGAAACTGGAAAAGATGGCTGCCTGGTCAAGATCAAGGAATGGCGGCCTGGCTACCTACAGCTGAGCACAGTGCCTCAGAGTGAGGAGAGGTACTGTGGAGAGCTGAGGGCGCTCACGTAGGCAAAGAACCTGAGATAGAGCCAATGGGGTAGGCTATGTCACTTGTGGACAGCAGACCCCTGGTGACGCTGGGAGTCAGGGGAAGGGTCGAATGAATGATGTAATGGACTGTCATGTGCTGTATCAATGGCAGCCTCTGTCACTGAACCTGGTGGCCCTTTCCACCCGCTGTACCTAAGGGTGCTGGGAGTAGGGATGAGAAGCTGGGGACTCCGGGGTCTTCTGTGTCATTGCTGGTGATGGTCATGTTCAGATCTCTAAGAAGGTCCATGGACTTGGGCTTCCCTTTCTACTCTATTTAACTCAGCCCTCCAGCAATCCAGCTGCCCGTGCCCCCCTCCCCGTGTGTGTGTGTGTGTGTGTGTGTGTGTGTGTGTGTGTGTGTGTGTGTATCCTAAATCATCTTAGTGACTGGGCAGCACACTTCAGGAACCCCATCCAAAAAATTTCAGTGCTCCCAGAGAACCTGCCATGCTAACTCCCAGCTCCATTGGTGGAGCACGGGGCTGGTCCATCCAAAAAGCATTCTCCCTGCATGGGGCAGGGCTGCTTACTTCTGGTTCCGGTTCTTGATGTTGAAGAAGAGAAAGGCGCTGGCCATGATCATGCCGAGGATGGTGAGGGCTGACAGGATGCTGTATAGTGGGAGGGAGATCTTTCGCAGCTGCTCCAGGATGATGGTCTTGTCCTTGGGTGGCTCAGACCCTGCAAGGTCAAGGAGAAGCCATCAGATCCCAGAGTAGTCATTCTCCAAGGATGTTTTGCCTCTGTGTCCTTAATATATGGCCAAATACAACACATGTACCCCACACAAGGCCCATCTACCCACTGGGTGAGAGGATCTAGTGGCTGGCTAGCTTGCCCAGCAGGAGCCTGAGCCAGGACTTATATCTTTCTCTAAATAGAATCAATAAGGGATCTGTGATGCATTTAACAGCCATTAGAAGACTAGAATTTGATTTGGTCTAATTACACTGTTGAAAAACCATCACCATTTATCCCCAAAGGTAACCATGGCTGGGAAGGCAGAGAGGTACTGCTGGGTGCCACTGGGTGGGGGTAGGTTCGGGGAGTGGCGTTGAAGAACTTGGCATGGGTCTCAAGGACTCTGCTCCTACCTGAATATGATAAACGATCTTGCTCACTAGGGCAGACACCAAGCCTGTCAATTCTAGGGTGACAGATATATGCTCCAGTTGCAGATTCTCAGCCTCAAGGTCATTATCACAAAAGTCCTTTGGTTTTCTGTTTCCTAAGACTGGCTAACTGTGGGAGGTGGAAGCTAACTCCCTTTCACACCGAGCTGGGGCCAGGCTGGAGCTATGGGGTTCCATTTCTCTCTGTGCCTGCCAGGCTGCCTGGTTCATTCTTCAAGGGCACCAGGAACTCAGGGGGTGGGGACTGAGAAGCTCAAACAAATGCTTCATCCTGTGTGGTTGCCTGTTTGCTCTTAGGTTATCTTGTACAAGTTGGTCTGGGATGAGGGAGGCAGGAGCTCCCTCACCCTGGCTTCCTGAAAACCCTCTTCTCTCATGTGCTATCTCAGGTCAGGTGTCTGCTGTGGAATTATGAACCGTCAAGACCTTTCTTTCCAGTGGACAGAAATGAAATCTGCTAGGAGGGTGCAGAGGAGTGGCCAAGGCCAGAGCCCTGTCAGGGATGCTGGTGACCCTGTGACAGTGCCTCAGTTATGCCTCCATTTCCAGGAGACAAGCTAGGGAACAGGCAGGCAGCTGCAGGGTGGAGAACAAGTCCCCTCACCTGGGCTGGAAACCTGTGTTTGCAAGTTCAAATGGGTTTAGAGACGGTCAATGGGGACAACGGAGATCTCCATCTAAGAGACCTAGGAAAACTGTGGGTTCTAAAGGATCTGGGGACTGTCCAGAGTGTTGTGGAAAAGCCCCAAGGAGAGAGAGAGAGGGAGAGGGGGAGGGGGAGAGCGAGAGGGAGAGGGAGAGGGAGAG
>CABHPH010154175.1:3926-16671 GCA_902168325.1 Peromyscus nudipes
ACACACACACACACACACACACACACACACACACACACACACACACGAAACTTCAATTCTAGGTTCCACATATCAGAGAAAACATGCAATAATTGTCTTTCCTAATATGGCTTCTTTCATTACCATAATGATTGCCAGTTTTATTCATTTTCTTGAAAAATGTCATGATTCCATTTTTTTTGTAGCTGCATAAAATTATGTGGTTCATGTATGCCCTATTTTTTTTTACTCATTTGCCTGTTGATAGACATTTGGGTTGGTTGCATTTCCTGGCCATTGGAAATAGTGTAGCAATAGGCATAGATGTGCGTGTGGTATCTATATGGATGTGTCTCTATAGTATGTTGATTCAGACTCCTTGAGATATATTCCAAAGTGGGACATAGGTGGGGGCATGTGATAATTCTGTTTTCATTTTTTTTCTGAGAAATATCTGTATGGATTTCTGTAGTTGCTGTACATTTTATACTTACCAGTGAAGAATAAGGGTTCCCTTTCCCCCGTATCCAGGACAGCATTTGATGTCACTCCTTTCCTTGCTGACAACTATTCTGATTCTTGGGTGAGATGAAACCTCACAGAAGTTTTAATTTGAATTCCCCTGATGGTCGTGGATGTTGAGCACATTTTCAAGTCTTTATTGGCCATTCATAGATCTTCTTTTGATAAACTGTCTCTTCATTTCTAATTATTGACTGTATTTTTGCTTTTTATATTTGTAATTCTTTATATTCTAGATATTAATCACCTGTCTGATATGCAGTTGGCAGTATTTTTTCCTATCATGGATGCTGTCTCTTCACTTTGAGTGCTTCTTTTCTTGAGCAAAAGCTTTTGAATCTCAGGTAATCCTGTTTGCCAATTCATGGGAGTATTTTCTCTGCTACTAGAGTTTGTGTTTCAGAAAATCCTTGCCTATGCCTGTGTCTTGAAGTGTTTGTCTTACGTTTTCCTCTAGTGTGGGATACTAAATTTCTGTGGCATTCTCAGTGTTTATGTGGGTGTCTGTGCACATACATGGTCTTGTTAGTTCTTTTGCAAATGTGTTTCCATATATAGTTTAGCAATACACCGCCAAGATCCCTGAAGATGAATAGATACTGACCTAAATCTATTCCTTTTTTTTCTGTGTTCCCATTTTCAATTTTTAACAACTATACTTGTACAATGGGTACCTTACCTAGCCCCATGTCAATGATATTTATTCCATCTGTTGCATCAATCACCCTTGTATTTATCATTATTTTCTGGTGCTTTTTGTTTCATTATAGTGAATTTGCTTAATCAAAAGCATATATTTTTTAACATTAGTCACAGTTGCTAGACTTCTTAATGTCAGCTTCCTATGAGAGCTGCCTTGATCAACATGAAGTTACACAAATAACATTAGAGCACTCACTTTTCCTTGTTTTCACTAAGTTTCCGATGTCATGCATATTTTACTTTTTGCTGATATGGTTGAAATGCGACTTTAGCTTCCACTTTTATAGGTAACAGTGAGGTGGACCATTTTTCCATGCTTGTTGGCTAATTGGATTTTACCTTTTGTAAATTATGTATTTATAGCCTTTGTCTATTTATCCATTTTTTAAAATCAGAGGCATTCTTTTTGCTTATTAAATTTAGTAGCCCTATCATAGACAAACATTTTCCTATTTTATCATTTGTCTTTTCTTTGTTTACCATATATGTTTTTATCCTACAAAGTCCAATTATGTTTCTTTAAATTTATGACTTGGATAGAGAGGGGAGGTGGACACAAAGTTCCAACCCTTACCTGAGGAGCTCTTGACAATTAATAGCTGCTGGGAGAGGGAGAATGAATTTCCTTAAGAATGTTGCCTGGCAGGTTGACCACGCTCTAGTGGACGGTCATACCCATGAATACATGGGCAGCACAAACTGGACTTGATAGGTGGAAAAAGGAAAAGAAGATGTAAAGTTGGGTGGGTCAGGGAAGATGGTGAATGTGTAGGGGGAGGGGTGAATATGGTCAAAACTCATTGCATGAGAAGGACTAATTTAAAAAGGGAAAATTATGGCTTTGAACAAGTACATCTTGCACAGGAAGTTTTCCTCTGTCTCAGCGTTGTGAAAAGTCTCATAATTTTCTAATTTTTAAAAATTTCACAAATATTTTTGCATAAAGTTTTATCCATCTGGAATTCAGCACGGCATATGGTGAGAGGTAGATGGTGCAGCTTGTTTTCTTGCAGAGAGAGCCAATAATGCCAGGATCATTTAATAACATACCAACCATTTCCCACTGAACTGAAATGCCACTTCTGTGGATTTATTTCTGGGCTCAATTTTGTTCCATAGATCTATTTGAATATTTTTGTATTGGTGCCAGAGTGCTTTGATTGCAATAATTTTATAGTAAATTTAAACATCTGGTAAAGTATATATTCTCTTTACTACTCCCTTTTCACAATTATCCTTTCTAACAAAGATACATATAAAATCTAATAAACCTTAAATAATTTTTCCATTCCTCCTCAAAAAAGAATTACATTGAAATTGTGCTAGATTAATAAATTATTATTGATGGAAGTTTTTTGACCCAAACTTCCACATTGTGTGAGCATGTTTTAGACATTTGTGCCTTCATTGGATAGAGCTCATTAAAATATTTCTGTATGCTTTCTTAAATTACTCATTTACATCTTCTATTTTTGTTTTAAGCTCAGTTTTTTTCAATATGAAGGGCACTATACATTCAAGTTATAATTAGGTGAGTGAATTATCATAATGGTATTATCAGTCTTTTTAATTTCTGTCATTCTGAGGGCTTTATAGTCATATTGATTTGTGATCATAGCTGGCATTTCCTTGATTTACTATTGATTTTAGGCAGTTTCATAACTTTATTGGCAATTTGGTTTCTGAAATGACTGCTCATGCCTGTAGTAGTATTGTCTCTTTAATATTGATGTGTGATATCTTTTGTCTATGCATAAGATTTTTCTTGGTTATAAGAACCTCAGATATTTAATCCAATTTTAGAAATTGCTTAAAGAAACTGAGAACTTTTAGTACAGGTTTCTAATTTTACCATAACTTAATTTAGTGATCTCTTTAATCACTGTAATTTTCTATTTTCATTTGAAATTTCTTCAATATCCCAAAGACATATATAAACATTTTCACCAAAGAACTTTGCCATTTCGCATTTAAATCTTCAATCTACCTAACGTTTGTTTTTAAAATACTAAATGATATAGGAATTTAGTTTTATTTTCTTGCATTTGGTTACCCAGTTGGCCTAGAATTGTTTATGGGATGACTGTGCATGTATTTATTATCTTCTTCTGTACTCTGGCTGTACTGTTCTTCCCGAAGCACTATTAGAAAGCTGGGCAGAAGGTCCAGTAAGTATTACCACTTTGTGTTTCCTTTTGCTTGATCTTGGCCTTTACAATTAAATATGGAATTAAGATAACCAATTTCTATGAGAGCTAGGGAGGAAGGAGGGAAGGAAAGGGGGTAGGGGTGAGATTTGTGAAGAATGCTCATCTTTACAGCACATTTCAAATTTATTAAAATTAGTATTCACATCCATTCAGATATTACTTACTTCCTTAGAATACATTTGTTTTGTTTTGGGTTAAAGACTTACTATGTATCCTTTGCCTGGCATAATAATCAATTTTTTCCAGGCATTTAATATTTTGATGCTATTTTAAATGGTATTTTTAAATTGTATTTTGTGATTATTTATTTCTTGTATAGAAATAAAAGTTACTTTATGCGTTTATTTTATATGGAGAAATTCTGTTACTACCTTTATCCAAATAATTTATATTTTTTTACACATTTTTCTATACATATGACCATACTATTGTAAACTACATGTTTTAGATCAGGGAGCCAGAGAAGGCTTCTGTGTGAAGGGGAATTTAAAAAAGATTTGACTTCTATTTTTTCAGGCTCCTCTCAAAACAGAGGTAAAAATGTTCTTTAAATAATGTGAATCAGGTCACAATGTACATATGACGGGTAAGCTATTTTTTGTCTTCGTTGATAGTGTTGTCTTCTTTCTTTCTAATTTTCAAACCGGGAGTTCTGTTATACTTCTAAGTTCAACAAAATGTTTACCGCATGGAACCAATACTACAATAAAAATACAGAGTACTCCCACCATTCTCATACATTTTCTCAAGTGTCTCACCTGAAGGCCCAGGAGACCATTAATTTGAATTCTATCATTGTGGATTAAGTTGCATATGATAAGGTTTTTAGACAAGCGAACTGTTTCCATATATACCGTTGTCCCTGATTTATCTTGCCTAATGCGTTACAATGTGGCTACCTTGTGGTAATAGCTCAGTAGTTCATTTCTTTTTGTTGCACAGAATTCTTCCACTGTGTGGATATGCCATGATTTGTTCACCCTTTCATCTTGGAGGGGACATTTGGATCATCCCATCTGTCACGAACAGAGCTTCCAGGAGTATTATGTCAAACCTTTGCATGAACAAACACACATACACACACACACACACACACACTCACACACACAACACACTCACACATACACACTCACACACACACTCTCACACACACACTCACACACACACACTCACACACTCTCACACACACACTCACATACACACTCACACACACTCACACACACACACTCACACACACACACACTCACACACTCACACACACACACACACACACACACACACACACACACACACACCCGGAACACGGTTTTCCCTCCCTCCACTCCTCCCAACACTCCCCACCTGTCCTCTCCCCCAGATCCACCTCCACTCCTTTTTCCTTCAGAAAAGAGCAGGCCTCCACGAGACAACAACCAAACATGACAACACAAGATGCAATAAAACAAGGCAAAAACTCTCATGTTAAGGCTGGGCAAAGCAACCTAATGGGAGGAAAAGAGTCCAAAGAGCAGGCAAAAGAGTCAGAAACACATACGCTCCCATTATTAGGAATCCAACAAAACCACCAAGCTAAGAGCCATAACATAAGCAGAGGACCTGATGCAGACCCGTGCAGGCCCCGCGACTGCTGCTTCAGTTTCTGTTAGCCCGTATGTGCTCTGCTTAGTTGATTCAGAGTGCCATGTCCTCCTAGTGTCCTCCATGCCCTGACTCCTACAGTCTTCCCCACTTCCATGGGGTTCACTGAGCTCTGAGAGGAGAGACTCAATGGGGACCTCTCTCTCCATTTAATGTCTGGCTGTGGGTCTCTGCACCTGCTCCCTTTTGTTGTTGGAGGAAGCCTATTTGATAATGACTGACAAGTAATGACTTATGAGTATAGAAGGATACCATCTGGTTTAACTTGAAGCCCATGCCATGAGAGGGAGCCCATGCCCTGTAATACCTGGACAGCCAGGAACCGGAGGTTGGATAGCTCAGAGACCTAGGGTAGAACTAAACACACACGAACACATCTTAATTTGCATCAGCACTTACTTAAGAGTGCAAGGATGTTTTCATTTACTTTGCCATGAATAATCTATAAAAGTTCTACTTTCTCCCAATGGATAGTTTGTAGTATGGGTCTTTTAAATGCTAACACTTACAGTGGGCTTAATACAGTATTTAATTTTAATTAGCACTTTCAAATATCCAGTACTACTGAGTACATTCCAGCATACTCTCAAGCCATCTGCATGCCTTCTTTTGTGATGTGTCCTAATCTTATCCTAAGATTATATTTTTTGAGATTTTATTTATTTTTACTTTATGTATATGAGTGTTTTATTGAATGTTATGTCTGTGCACCACATATATGCAGTGGCAACAGAGGCCAGAAGAGGGCATTAGATCCTTTGGACTGGAATTACAGATGGTTGTGAGTGGCCATGTAGGTGCTGGGAATCGAACTTGGGTCTGAGAAGAACAGACAATGCTTGTAACTGCTGAGCTGTCTCTCCAGCAGGTGAATATTGTTTTACAATGGGATTATCTTTTCATCGAGTTATAAGAGATTTACAGATATATAAGTTGTTTGCCAGATATATATGCTGTCATAAACATTTTCAGTTTGGGGTTGAATTTTCTACTTCATTAATAGTGTTTTTGTAGAAGAGGTTTCTTTTTTCACTCCAACTTCTAACTCTGTTCTATTAAAGAAAGCTTCACCTGTCTCAAGGCTACAAAGATTTCCTTTTATGTATTCATCTAGAAGTTTTAAAGTTTATGTATGATTTGCTGTCCCAGTGAGATGTGACTTCCATATATAATGTGAATAAATATCAAAATTCATTTTCCCCATGCAGATACCCAGGTGTTCAGCACCACCTGTTACAAACTGTTTTTACTTTCCCAGAATTACAATGCCCAAAAAAAAACCCAACTCATCATCTAAGTCTAAATAAATGCATGCTGCTCTGTATTTCCCATTGTATTTCATCCATTTACATATGTCTTCCTAATGAAATCTCCACACTGTTTTGACAATTGTGTCTTGTATAGTTAAGTCTTCAGATCAGGTGGTATAAGTTGTAATGGTGAAATTAGAATGTATGCAAGTAGCTCTTGGCTGTACTGAGATAATGGCACAGTTGGGAACATAGGATTTTACCCTACTGTCGACTCAGCCATGAACACTGAAATTTGTGGGTGAGTTGGTCCCATTGATCACATTAATGTTTGAATGCAGATAGTTCCAGGGCCCCTTTATCTTTTTTTTTTTTAATTTGGGGGCTAGAACTTATATTCTAAAATGTTTCTCCATTTGTTTATGGTTTCTGTCTTTTTATTGTGGTGAATGCCTTGACTTTGCAGATACATTTTTCAACAAACCCTCAAACGAGATAGCAACAACAGGCATGATTTTGCCCGAGAGCCTTGTATAAACGTGACTGTTCCCTGCAATGACGGATAAGCTAATTGCAAACTACCACACCCACAATTTCTTTTAGTTTGTAGAAAGTAGATTGCCAAAGTGGAATTTTGAGGTCTACATTTTTTAAACCAGATGTTTGTAGAACATCTAGTCACCCCTAAGTTTTCTCAAATTAATGTGATTGCCCATTTGTATTTACTTTTGTCTCTCCTTCTGCTTCTTGGAATGGATGGGCTCTTCCCAGAATCTCAAAGAGGTAGGAGAGACATCTATCTATATAAAGCTCTGACTCCAGGTCAAATTCCACCTAAACCAATAAAATGCAAATGGGGGAAATGATTACGGTATTTTAACTATTTGCTTATTAATTTCTGCCTGTCACCACTAGCCTGGCTTCTTAATTTTCATTAAGCTCACCCTGATTTCATTAAGATTCTGATTGTTTGCTTTCTCAGCTGCCTCATAACTTATACAAAGATGTTCTTTGGGAATTTATTGCTTATTAGATAGGAGTCTGCCTACTTTAAGTCCTTTAAGTTAACTCCTGTTAGGGGTGTCTTTTGTGGAGTCAGGAAGTCTGGAGTTTTGTTCCTGTTCTACATTTGAAGAGTTGTGTGACCTTGCATACCATCCTATGGGGTTCAGGTTTCTGATTTGTTAGATGGGGAGATTGATTTTAGATCCTTTGAGGCAGGTAAGGCCAAAAGTTCTGGGCCAAGACTTTTGTTGTTTTGTTTTGTTTTTCGAGACAGGGTTTCTCTGTGTAGCCTTGCACCTTTCCTGGAACTCACACTGTAGCCCAGGCTGGCCTTGAACTCACAGAGACCCGCCTGCCTCTGCTTCCCAAGTACTGGGATTAAAGGTGTGCGCCACCACCGCCTGGCTCTGGGAAAAGCCTTAAGCAAACGAACAGCTCTGACATTCGCAGTAGTATCCTGACCCAGAGGAGCCTGAAACCTGACCCCATAAGCTCCAGATGCAAAAGATGATGACATGCAGCCCAGAGCCAACCAGGAAATGCCACAGCAGCTGGAAGCAGAGCCCACCAAAAAGTACACACATAAATACCTCAGCCCTTTGTTTAATAAACGAGATTGCTTGCATTTTCCCAGAGCCTATGCGGTTGGTTCTGTGTCTATTCACCCACTGCCCCTGGGATCAGAGACAGCAGGATCCCAGCTGCAGAGCCAGCAACAATCCTTGAGATCTTGCACAACCTCAGTATCTCAGGATTAAAAATTCCTTAAAGTTCTTCATCAGAAATTATATTCTTCACACAGACTCCTGAGATTGGGGGTTAAATGAGTTGTTTGGTTTCTATAGCAATTTTGTTCTATGTGGATACATCCTACAGATGATGTCAATTGGGGTATTTTAGGGAGTACAGGTCAATACATTTATGACAACCATCTTTGCAAGATGACATATGATGCATATGATGGGTCAATATAGGAGAAAGAAGTTGTGTATAGTTATAAAACACTCTCACTCAACGTATAAACACACACACATATATGTATATATACATATACATGCATACATATATATATATGCATACACACATAGATACACACACATATATATTTTTTTAATCAAAATTTCCCCTCTAGGATGATAATGCATCCCCAAAGAGTCATAGACTATTTAATCAAAATCCCTAAGCATCAGGCACAAGAAGCCTTCTTTTGAGTTGTTGGTCAAAGTTGTCCAAGACTTCCCAAACATACAAGCTATTGCTATTGCCCTTGGTTGCCACATAGAGATGAAAATTAAGTCCCTAGTACTAAAGACACCATGTACTTCAGAAACAGGTCACAGAAGACCTGAGCTGGATCTGGCCTGAAAGCTTCCTCCCTGAGGGCTGACTTTCATGTTACCAGAAGGCACCATGCAAGCTTTCATAGGAGACAAGCAACCAAGAGTATTTTTCAGTTATGATGCCTATGAACTGTAAAATCAGTCAGCACAGAATGATAACCTTAAGGGTTTATTAGTGGCATACATGTCTTGATGGCAACCAACATCTCTCTAATTAGACTTAAGATCTGCTCAACAAGGGGGAAATCACGCCTGGTAGTGGGAACCTTGCCAACTACCGTGGACTAATGAAGTCATCGGTCTTGGAGGAGACCCTACAACAGCTGCTTTACTAAGCCAGAATAATCAATTCCTGGGTATATTCTGAATATTTTATCCTTCTACCTACAGATAACTGTAGTCCTCCATCATTTTTCAAGGAAACTTCACTTTGCAACAGACGGACACCATTACAGATAATCATTACTAATTAAAATGCAAAATTGTGGAGCCCAATCCTAACTGATATATTTATAGCACAACTTCTTCACCTAAGGATCATGAATCAGTTTGGAAAATGTGTCAGAAAGATTGTGAAAGCTAGAGGAACAGGAAGTTTGCTGTGAGATTGTGTCTCCTAGACATGTCACAGAAACTACACCTATGAAGTCTACAAGCACAGCTGCTTAAAAATGAGCTGGGCAAGGAGGACACCAACAGACATGCTAATGTGGAAAAGGAAAAGCTTACAAGGCTTCCACCCCAGACCACGAACCACAGGCAACTGAAGAATTTTGGAAGTGGGAGAAATAATCTTCCCCAGGGAAGTACACATCAACTGATTATCCAAAAACCAAATGGTCAGCCCTGTAAACATATATGGGTATGTATAATTAGTTAATTAACTAATTGCATATATAATTGTATATATAATTAGGGTTTTTATTGCTGTGATAAAATACCATGATCAAGACTGACTTGGAGAGGAAATGGTTTATTTCTACTTACATATCCACATCACAATCCTTCATGAAGGAAAGTCAGAGAAGGAATTCAAGGCAGGGACCTTGAGGCAAGAACTGAAGGAGAACCATAGAGTTGTTGCTTACTGGCTTGTTACCTATGGCTCACCTAGCCTTCTTTCTTACAGTACCCAGGTGTCGCGCCCACCTCGACCAGCAAGGAAGACACGACACCTGAGCTCTTCTTCTTGCAGTTTATTCAGGCCTTGAATCAATCTTCTGACTTCTAAAAGATCCCCAGGCAAAGCCTCTCCTGGCCTTAAATAGGCTCTGGGCAGCCAACCCCAGGTCGCCACGTGGGCATTGCCCAATAGGCTCAAGCATGCGTAAGCAAGCCACAACCTCCTCTATAATTGTTTACCACGGGGAGCGCTCACCGTCGGGATGGCGGAAGGCGGTAACCAGTGCCACCTGTAAGGCGTGGCTACACGCAGCTCCCTACACCCAGGACCACCAGCCCAGGGTGACATCACCCACAGTAAGCTGGGTCCCTCTCATACCAATCATCAATCAAGAAAATGCACTACAGACTTGCCCACAGGCCAGTTTTATGGAGTCATTTTCTATATTGAGTCACTCTTCCCAAATAACTCTAACTTGTGTCAAGTTGACATAAAACTAATCAGCATACACACACACACACACATGTGTACACATAATAAAGAAAAAAGGCTGTTAATTCAAAAGAGAGAAAGGGAGGGCTCTTGGAAGGGTTTGGAGAGATGAAAGAGAAGGGAGAAATAATGTAATTATATTAAATTATTTTAAAAGGTTATTTTTTAAAAAAGTTGTTTCTTAGGAGCCAGTGACTCTTACATCCACTAGAAATCTCGATCTTGCATTTTAGAACCCTCTAAAGGTAAAATTAATACAGGTTGAGTTATTGGGTCATCACTCATTTCAGGAAGCAGAATTGTTTACAGCAGGTGAGAAAGTGTTTCCAGTTGCCCAGAGTCTCAATTTAGAGAAGACTCCTTATAGTGAAATGTGTCCATGAGTCTAGACTCCTTATAGTGAAATGTGTCCGTGAGTCTCTTGAAAGTTTGAATACCTTTTATAGAATGTCTCAACCAAGAGTGATTAAAGTTCTCTTTGATTTGGTCAGATCAGTTCCCACTTTAATCTGTTGATAAGGACCCTTGACTCTCTTTATGTCTTATTCTATGTTAATGAGCACAGAGCACTACAGCATCTAGTATTCACTTTCTATCTATATCTGTTGTTTGTTCCAGGCAGCAGTCTAGCCACTTAGCAACATACAATGTCGTGAAACCATTATCACAGTTATGAAACTCTTGGCCTTTGATGAGAAGGAGGATAGCAGTGGCAAAGTTGAGTATTTTGTCTGAGGCTACACAGAAAGAATCAGAACTGACAGCCAGTTTCAGCCTTGTGCTTACTAATGCGTTGCTCTTTTACTGGTCTTCAGTATGCCTAGTAACAACCAGGGACAGTGACTTTTAAATTTGTTCTGTTTGATGATCAGCTGTCCATTATGCCTATGGCACGAGGAGAGTTACAGATTCAGTAATGAGAACATGGCTTCACCCACTGAAGTTCAACGCTTCCTCTTTCCTCCCACAATTTTGACCACAGCTACCCTTACCAATGTCATTAGCATAGAGGTGTGTCCTTCAAATTAACTTAGTTTTATTCTCAATTAAGCATTCTTTTATCAAAAATTTAGTTTCTAATCATTGGCTAGAGATACAGGATCTTAAAAGAAGTAACTTTGAGAAACCCTATCTCTAAAAAACAAAAAACAAAAAGAATATTTAATGGAATAGAATCGAAGACCAAGGCATATATCCACACTCCTAAGGACATTTGATTTTTTATTAAAAAAAAAAGCCAGAAAGACACAATACAAAAAAAGACAGCATCTTCTACAAATGGAGCTGATCTAACTGGATGTCTGCATGTAGAATAATGTAAATAGATCCATATTTATCACCCTCCACAAAACTCAAGTCTAAGTGGATCAAAGGCCTCAACATAAAACCAGACACACTGGGCCAGATCAAAGAGAAAGTGGGGAACAGCTGTTGGACACATTGGTATAGGAGACTGTGGTGGTATTGTGTTCCAAAATATTGTGTACCTTAATAAACTTATCTGGGGTCAGAGACAGAACAGCCACAATATTAAACATGAGGATAGGCAGTGGTAGCATACGCCTTTAATCCTAGCAATTTAGAGGCAGAAATTCTTGTGTTCAAGGATACACCCAAGCATGGTGACCTACGCCTTTAATCCCAGAAAGCCACACCTTTAATCCCAGGGAGTGGTGGTAGAAAGCAGAAAGGTATATAAAGCGTGAGGACCAGAAACTAGAAGCATTTGGCCTGGAGAAACATTTGGCCTGGTTAAGCATTCAGGCTTCTAGCAGCAGTTCAGCTGAGACCCATTCAGAGATGAGGACTCAGAGGCCTCCAGTCTGAGGAAACAAGATCAGCTGAGGATTCAGCGAGGTGAGATAGCTGTGGCTTATTCTGTCTCTCTGACCTTCCAGTGTTCGCCCCAATACCTGGCTCAGGTTTGATTTTATAAATAAGAACTTTTAAGACTCATGCTACATCTGGCGCCCAACGTTCGTGGTATGAATTCATGAAAAAGGTGCTTGTGAGCCCCAGCTCAGGCCCGAGCTACACTTGGCCAGTTGTGGTGGAGCACGCCGGTAGGATTTGCTGAAGGAGGCAGAGGATCCCGAGTTTGAGGCTGGCCTAGGAGGCTTGCTAAGGAGAAGCTTCGGTCAGGACCCGGCTACAAACGGTGGCAGTGGGACCATGGAGGCAGTGGCTGTTACTCTGAATTGCTGGCTTCTTCTCATCATGTTGGTGACTGTGGTGATGCTGCTACCTGGGACAAAGGGTTTACTATTGTTTGTTCAGAGAAGAATTGCCAGGACCATCGTGTTACAAGAAAGCATCGGCAAAGGTCAGTTTGGAAAAGTTTGGCAAGACAAATGGTTGGGAGAAATTGCTGTGAAGATTTTCTCTTCTAGGGAAGAATGTTCATGGTTCCGAGAGACAGACATTTATCAGACTGTGATTACTTCAAACCACAGATGAGGCAAAAAAAAAAAAAAAAAAAAAAAA